>JAHTLZ010000114.1:14952829-14975762 GCA_023846285.1 Phrynocephalus versicolor
TGTGTGTGTGTGTGTGTGTGTGTGTGTGTGTGTGTGTGTGTGTGTGTTGCTAATGGTTCCTCAAAGATAAAGCAGCACCAGGAATCCAGCAACTCACTCTGGATGCAAGTAGACAAAAAGCAAGGAGTAGTCTGAATTCTAGGCTCAATCAGAATTCATTCCCATTCCTTATGAAACCATTAGACTTGCAACATAGTTGATGTAATATCTTCTTTGAGATTAAATGGATAGAACATTACACCACTATTAAAGCAGCTCCACTGGCTGCTAATCAGCTATCAGGCAGGCACAATTCAAGGTGCTGACCTTGACCTACAAAGCACTGTACATCCTGGGTCCAAGCTACCTCAAAGATTGAATCCCACAGTATGAACCGGCTTGGGTGTTAAGGTGATCAGGAGAGGCCTTTCTCTCTATCCCACCACCCTCACAGGTACATCATGTGGGAACCCATGAAAGGGCCTTCTCGGCTTCTGCACCCAGATTCTGGAACTTCCTCCCACCAGAGGCCAGGACTGCCTCATCTGTGTTGTCTTCCCAGAAACAAAGACCTTTCTTTTCAGGCAAGCTTTCCTTGAATGATGGACTACCTATTATTTGTCTTTCATATGAATCTATAGACTTTGTGTTTATAACTAGAGATGGGCACGAACAAAAAAAATGGTGGTTCGTTTCATTTAATTTTGTTTTAGGGTTTGGTTCATTTCGTTTCATTTTTAACAATTTTTTTCAAAAAAAAATTTTTTGCTGGTTCAATAATTCATTATTCGTTTTTACCCGCTTTGTGCAATTTAATGCATTTGACTGTGCATGGGCGTCCCAATGCCCCAGACCAGACGGAAAACATTAAAAAAAGTTTTAAAAAATAAAAAAAAATCTGAGAAAACACATAAATGGACATTTTAAGCACTCCTTACCCACTGCTAGGTATTATCAGGCAGAAAAATAATAATTTTTTCTGGGTTTTTTAGTATATTCAGGACATTTTAATGCCATTCTGCACAGATTCCCTGCCATTTACAAAAGTATATAAAAGAATGTAATTTTGTCCCCTTTAAAAATATATATCTTTAAAAACACATTTTTAAATGTTTTACATCACTGGCATCAACCTAATAGCTATAATCAGGCATTTAAAAATTATGATATTTTTGAAGTGTTTCTCATCTGTTTAAAGGTTTTAAAAACAGCTCATTTCTTCACGTGCCACCATTAACGAAATGAAACATAACAAACCAATTTTTCCTGGTTCGTTTCATTTCATTTAGATTTTACTCCTAGGTTCGTTATTCATTTTGTTACATAACAAAATGAAAAACAAATAACGAAATGAATAAATAATTTATTTTGTGCCCATCTCTATTTATAACCACTTATAACCTTGTGTGATTACATTGACACGATGGCCTTGGGTCCTTTTCCAAGGAGAAAGGTGGGATAAAACTACTCTAAAATAAAATAAAAAAATAAATATGGCCCACCAGATGCATACATGGCCATGCTAGGGAACATACCATGGAGGTACTTTATGTTATTCTCAGATCCATCAAATATAGACTCACACTAGAAATTAGAATATGGATTCCCTGCAATTCAGCCATTTATTTATTTATTTATTATTTATTTATTTATACCCCGCCCATCTTCCCGAGGGAACTCTGGGCAGTTTACAAGGCTGGTGAGGTCAGCACATATCAGAACAAAACAACAACAGATTAAAACCAATAAAATATAACCATACAAACCGTATCAGCACCCTTGCAGTAACACACGTCACTCACTTGTAAGCATCTAGCAGAGAGTGAGCGGGCAACAGATGGCGGGGGGGAAATGTTCCTCCCACAATGTAATTTCTCCTGTGCTAAATGCCTTGACAAATTAAGGCTTGTTTTCTTGCAAACAATCAGCCACAAAACATACAAGTGTGTGTGTGGGGGGGGTATGCCTCATCCAAGGGGGCAAGGATCACAAACAATGTTCCAGGATCATTCATCCTTTAAAAGAAAATTCAAAAAGTTCCTGCTTCTAAACATCAAACACATTCATTGTGAATTATTTATAATGCAATGGTATAGGAATGATGAATAAACCAGTACCTTACAACAGACTATACTAGGGTTTAAACACATTCAGACTCCCTTTCCTGATGTAGATTTGTTCCTCCTTTAACTCCTGGTGGGCGTTTCATAGTGCAAGTCCAGTGTTCTTTGTCTCCTTGGGCTCCTCATGGCACTGTGGTTAAATGCCTGTACTGCAGGTTACAACTATGTTCACCACCTGGGGTTCAATCCCAGGTAGCAGGCTCATGGTTGACTCAGCCTTCCATCCTTCCGAGGTTGGTAAAATGAGTACCCAGCTTGCTGAGGGGGGGGGGGAATGTGTAGTCTGCATACTGTATTTAAACTGTTAACTGCCCAAAGAGTACTTGAAGTGGTATGGAGCGGTATATAAGCAGAACACTTTGCTTTGCTTTGCTTTGCTGTAAAGTGATCTCTTTCAAATAATCCAGGATTACTGTCAGAAGTCACAATGCAAACACACGCCTCTGCAACATGATCTTCACATCTCTACTCAGGAGTTTCCTCATGTCCACTTTCCTTCTCCTTTCTTCTTCCAATGCCCTCAACAGCTTCTCGGGCCTCTTTATATCTCCTATTTGGTATGCAGCACCCTTGGTGGACTCCTTCCTGTTGCTATCACCCTTCTCTGTTTCTCTTCCTTCCTTGGTTGGATTTTTATCCCACCCCACTTGCCACATGGCCACTCTGGGTAGCTAACAACATTTCAATGCCATACAATTACAATTAAACTCAGCACATAAACAACATAAAAATCAAAATCGAACAGGTACAATTTTTAAAAGACATAAAATAGAATCACATTAATATTAAACATTGCATATTAAAAATTAGATGGCATGGCAAGTCGTTTTAGCAGAAGGATGGCTCTTTGGATGGTAGTGGCTCTGGAAAGGCCCGCCTATAGAGTCAAGGTTTTAAGGGACCCAGCTCTCTGTTTGCTTTTCATTTACGTTCAAAGCAACTGCTGATGGTAAAGCACAAAAAATACACAGTGGACTAGAGATGGACACAAAACAAAAAAACGAAACAGTGTTTTGTCATTTTGTTAAGTAACACATTATTTTGTTAGGTAACGAAATGGTAGGGCGTGTTTCATTTCATTTTGTAACAAAGTGCCATTTCCCCCTCTAAAATGAAATGATTCACCCTAGAGGAAATGGCAGGGGAGCTTCCTCAAGCTCTTCCCTATAAGCCCCAGAAATTGGAAAGGTTTGGGGGGTCAGGGGGCTGCAGCTTGGCTTCTGATACCAATTAGAAAGATTTTTTTACTAGGGGTACCCCCCCCTTTGAAGCTTTAATAACTCAGCCCCCTGAACTCCAAACCTGATGATGTCATATGCTTACCTAGAATCACTTTAGGAAGCTAACCCTTCCACTTTGGTGCCAGAACATGGCTGGGATCAGTATTTTTGAATACATTTTTTTAAAAAAATGTTGGTGACTGTTCTTGACAGTTTCCCATTGTGCTTTCTGTTCTTCTTTGGACACACAGCCCTTTCTCTCACAAAATAACTGGCTCTTGTCCCATGGCACTGGGACAAATGTGTTGCAGATAAAGTTTTGACAAAAACTCAGAGAAATGAGGCTTTCCTGCTGTTCCATTGTAAATGTGTTCAGCTGTGCTGTCCATGGCTCTGGAACTGAAAGTGCAAAGATGGCCTTGTTTACACTCCACAGATAAACCAGATGACACACGTCCTTCTGTTTTTAACATGCTTTCACAAGTACACATTTTCTGTCAATTCAAGGAGCAGTCTAAAAACAGATGTTTCTGAATGTGTGCTTTGCAAAGGTGCTCCAAAAATGTGCTTTGGCCCCGATGGCCTGGGTGGGAGCACAGGTTCCAACAGCAACATCTGAATCCTTCTTCTACAGACCCTATCTGTAAAAGTCCTGATGCAGTGATTAGAGTGCAATACTGCACTCAAGCCTCTGCTCATGATTGAGTTTGATCTTGATGGGCTCAGGTGACTGGTTTAATATTGATTCAACCTTCCATCCTTCTGAGGTCAGTAAAATGACTACTCAGCTTGCTGGGGTGGGAGGGCAAAATGTTACTTGCATAATTATCTTGTAAACTGCTGTAGTGCTATATAGGTCAGTGTACAAGTCAAAACAATAGTAAATAAAAAAGTACTTCCTACCCACTGTGGGTAGGAAGGCCACAAGATGATTTGTGTTTGCAATAGCTGACAGAGATTTTGAGTGCAAGACATTTTGGAGACTACTCATTTGTTGGGTCACCATAAGTAGGGAGCAACTTGATTGCACATAAACAATAAAGATGGTTACTTCACATCCATTCTCGTCCTGGGAGGAAGTTCATTGTGTGTTGATGTTGGTCGCGGTCATGTGGTCTTCTGGTTCTGTCCCTGTTCCTGTGTACGCATGGGTGTGATGGATGATACTGGCGTGACTGTTACCACACGTCCTCGTTCCGTGATGAGATGTGAAATTCCATGTCTTTGTTCATCATTTTTTTCCAGTCCCAACCTTCCGTTTTTTGATGTTTCGATTCTCCGAAGCCTTGCCTTCAATGTTTTATGGAGCTAAGTTTGAGGCATTTGTCTTTTAATCTCTCTGCACTGCGTTGCAGAGAATGTACTGGCGAATGGCACTCCACAGTCCTGCCACTAGATGGAGAATGGCACGTTGTGTGATGATGAGCCTTACCTCATGGCCACTCATCTCGGAATGAGAAGTGTGATGAGCAGATTCCTGAGGCCAGGGAGGGGAATCTCTCATCCTGCTTAAATCACAGTTCAGGGGGCTTGGTCGGGATGAACTCCCCTCGTCCCGCAATGGATGTGCGGTTAGATTACTTCGTACCGGTCCCCAGTGGGACCGTGAACAGCGATGAGATGGACGTGAAGTATCAGCCTTTGGAGGAATGGCAAAACCAAGGAGGGGCAAAACTTTGTTCATAGCTCCCAGTTTCTGCCTTCCTTCCAACTCTTCTATGTTGGTCAAGACCACAGAAAAGGTTGAAAGCTCCTGCAGCACCATTTCTTAGGGGTGTGAGTGTGCCCTGAGTTACATGACAACATTGTGATGCGATGCCTAAGGACAACCTCCGGGTTGGAGAGATAGGCAGGATTTCTCTCAATGCCTTTTGCAGGGAGTTGTAAGCAGGTGAAGACATCTGCTTGGGAATACCCTGAAGCAAATGGTGAGCCTCTGTGTACGCTGGACTGGAAGGGCTGTGCTCTGTTCCAGCAAGTCTGTTCATATATAATATATAATAGCAGTGCTATTAATTGTGTGTGGCAGTCAAGAACATTTGTCTGCTACAAGGAAGTTTCATATAATGAAATAAAGAATGTGCAAGGCTGTGTGTATTACATTCCCAGAGGAAATTCAGTTACTTTAAGGAGAAAAGCAGACCTGATTTCTTGCATCCAGGAACAGAAAAGAACCCCCTCTATATTGTGCACCTTTTCTGTTGTTCAGTTTACATTTCTGTCTGATCCTTATAAAGGACTTTGTGGCATTTAGGGGTATACAGAGGCACAGACAGAGGCTTGGAAAAATTCAGAGTGATCCACTGTACAAATCCATGTAATGCATTCTGCAATGTTAATACGACTGCAATGTCACTGCCAGGCTTTGTTTAATTGCAGTAGTGTAGAGGCTGAACAGCTCAGATTTATGTCCAGAAGCTACCTGATGGCTCAGGAAACCATAATATTGTGCTGTTCATTGATTTTATGCATGTATCAGACTTACCTTTGATACGTTTGTTTGGAAGAAAGCATTGCTGAATACAGGAGATTTACACTAGCTCAAATTAAGGACAGCACTACCAACATGCCAAGCGATCTTATGGCACAAGCAAGATGACTATCGTTATGCAACAGCTAGTGCTGGCATGGCTTCGTTGTAATTCTAGACTCAATCAGCCAGGAGTCAGAGCTATTAGCATAAAACTGAGTGCAGAAACTAGCACTAATGTGCCAGTAGCAACAGACTGTCAATCATTGGTTCTTGCTATTCTCTCTCTACCCGCCCCTCCCAAGGTCACTCAGCAATCATAGTTGTATCATCCATGTAAACAAGCTACAAATACACAGGTGCCAAAGGCACTACAGAATGATAGCCATTGATACCCTTGTTCTCCATGAACTTGTCCAATCCTTTCTTAAAGCTGTCAAGGCTGACAGCTGTCACCACTTCTTCTGGCAGGGAGTTCCACAGACCAGTGATCCTCTGGGTGAAAAAGTATTTGCTCTTATTTGTTTGAGATCTAGCATCCCGAAGGTTTCATGAAGTGCCCCCTAGTTCTAGTGTTGTGTGACAGGGAAAACATTTTTCCTTATCTACTTTGTTCACACCATGTATGATTTTATAAACTTCAATCAGGTCACCTCTTAGGTGACGTCGTTCAAGAGTGAAGAAGCCCAGCCATTGCAGCCTCAGATGGTAAGGAAGGTATTCTAATTCCCTAATCATTCTGGTTACCCCCCCCCTCTGCACTTTTCCCATTTCCATAATATCCTTCTGGAGGCATGGTGACCAGAATTGTACACAATACTCCAGATGGGGCCTCACCATAGATTTATAAAGAGGCAATTGCTGACTTATTTTCTATACCCTTCCTAATGATTCCTAGCATTGAGTTTGCTTTTTTCACTGCTGCGGCACTCTGGGTTGACACCTTCATTGAGCTGTCCACCAGGACACCAAGGTTCTTTTCCTGTTTTTGTTTTTGTTTTTGTTGTTGTTTGCAGAGAGTTCAGATCCCATCAGTTTATAAATGTAATTGGTTTTTGGTTTTTTTGCCCCAACATGCATCACTCTGCGCTTACTAATGTTGAAGCTCATTTGCCACTGGTTTGCCTACTCCCCCAGTGTCAAGAGATCCCTCTGGAGCTCCTTGCTATCTCTCTCAGTTTTTACTACCCTGTTTTAGTGTTGTTGGAAAATTTGGCTACCTCACTTTTTACTCCTACTTCTAGATCATTTATGAAGAGATTGAAAAGCAGGAGTCCCAGTACTGAACCTTGGGGCCCCCACTCTTTACCTTTACACTTGGAAAAGTGTCCATTTAGTGCTACCCTCTGCTTCATTTCCCTTAGCCAGTTGCTGATCCAGAACAAGACCTATCCCTTGATTCCATGACTGGCAAGTTTATTCAAGAGCCTTTATTAGCCATCCCACTTCCAAGTGGTCTCTGGGTGGCAAAAGTCATTAGAATTTTTATTTAACATTTTAAGATTTAAAAACTAGACCTAGAACTTCTGCCTGTCCCACTCCACCCCACCGCCAACATTTTTTGGTAACAGTTAGTGTAAGAAATTGAATGAAGGGTCATCAAAATACAACAGCTAAGGGATTGAAGAATCAAAATACAACAGCTAAGGGATGGAAGAAATGTTATTTTCAATCTACCATGTATAAGTGTGCCTAAACCAGAGCTTGGAAGTAACTAGTTACAGATTACTGCTTACTTATAATTAATCCCCTTTTCTAACAGGGAATCTTTAATCACATTGTCACTTAATAGGAGTACCTTCATATACAATCTCTTGAAATTATATGGAATGCAACAATAAAGTTTCAGCTACTTACATTGTTACAATGATGTGGCCTCACACACCAAGTAATGGATGGATAATATCACATGGTTCAGCTGCTGGCTTGTTTCATGTCTTATGCTCTGTTGTAGGTTTTGAGGTAACAAGGAAATGGCTGCATATGGTGTTTTGTACCATTGTGGTGTGTATTAAAAATCTGGGTTTTTAAAAAGCATCTAAAAAGAAGGAGTTTAGTTACTTTTGAGTAACATTAAAGGAAAAAACTTATTTTGAAACTATTTCAACTACAATTCTATATACCTATTAGAGCTGTGTGAGGAGCCTCTTCTGTGATTTGATCCAATTTTACAACCAGCAACCATTTCATTTCAAGCCAGTTTGTAGCCTTTTTCGCTTTAACTTGTTTCCAAATATTTGAAACTATTTCTACATATTTGTATGGGTCCAAAAATAAAGAGAGAGAGAGAGAGAGAGAGAGAGAGAACATGGAATTAAGGAAAATAAAGGGCTCTGACCTGGTATGAATAATTACTAGAAATGGACACAGACCAAAATACAAACGAAGAAGTTCATGGAAGATTGCTGGTTCATGGGTTTTGATCAATTTAGATTTGTCCAAACCAGAGAACCTGAACTTTCCTGAACCAACAAACAATTTTGTGATCAAATGAACTTAACTGGTTCATTTCCCTACAGCCGGACCCCTGCCTCTATTGTCTGCCTACCTTTTCCTGCCATTGACTTCTCCACTGCTGCTGCCTCCACCATCTTGAGAACCTGCCCAGCCAGCTCCTCTGAGTGGGTTCATTGGTTGCAGCTGTCTAAAACAACCTCAAACAACTGTCAAAGCAATTTGTGATTCATTTGGGAAAAGTTCAGAAGTTTGTAGTTTGTGGTTTATGGACTTCTCTGAACCACACAATATGAACTGCCATTGTACTGGTTTATGTTCATTTCTAGTAATGACCCTCAGTCCCATCAACTACTACCAAACCTCTGGTGTTCAAGCAAAGCTCTCACCACTTCCATCCTTCTGAGTAGTCACTAATTAAGGGTAATAAATAAAGTGTTGAATTGGAACAGGATAGATATGGTTTGGAATGCATAATAAAGAAGACTACTGAATTATATTGAACTGGCTGCACTCCCTCAGCCTAATCTACAATTGTGGGGGGAAATGGAGGTAGGACCAAAACATGAATACCCTCTTGAGAAGGCTGAAGGCATGGTGGGAGATTGATATAATAATATTTTTGTGTATTATTCTAGTGCCATTTTACTTAAAGAGGAAAATATGAATCCCTTTAATAGCTTAAAGGGATTCAACATATATCTGTGGGTAAATGCTGAGAAATGATCCTGGGGTGCTTTTCTCACCCTCCTTCACAGTGATTATTTTTTTAATTCTAAAACAATCTATATAAGGTTATAGAAAGGTTAGAAGCTTCTTTCATGGTGCCTTAGACTTGTTTAAGAGGTGAGTCTTTCCAAGATTTTGAAAGAGAGATTCCTACAACTGGCTAACACACCCAATAAATGCTTCAGAGAAGATTTAAAAAACTGTGGAAGATCAAGAAGAGAAAACAGGTTTTAATGCCAATCTGACAAATACATTCATAGAATCATAGAATCATAGAATCATAGAATTATAGAGTTGGAAGAGACTTCATGGGCCATCGAGTCCAATCCCCTGCCAAGCAGGAACCCCTTCACAATATTTCCGACAGATGGCCATCCAGCCTCTGCTTAAATACCGTCAAAGAAGGGGACTCTACCACCCTCCGTGGCAGCATATCCCACTGCCGAACAGCTCTAACTGTCATGAAGTTCTTCCGAATGTTCAAATGGAATCTCTTTTCCTGTAGTTTGAAACCATTGCCCCGAGTCCTAGTCTCTGAAGCCATGGAGAACAAACCTGTTCCCTCTTCAATATGACATCCTTTCAGATACTTAAACATAGCTATCATATCCCCTCTCAGTCTTCTTTTTGATAGGCTAAACATTCCCAGTTCCCTAAGCCGTTCTTCATAAGACATCTCTTCCAGGCCTTCAACCATCCTAGTCGCCCTCCTCTGCACCCGCTCGAGGTTGTCAACATCCTTTTTAAACTGAGGCGCACAGAACTGGACACAGTACTCCAGGTGGGGTCTGACCAGAGCAGAATAGAGTGGCACTATCACCTCCCTTGATCTAGACACTATGGTTCTGTTGATGCAACCAAGAATCGCATTGGCTTTCTTGGCCGCCGCATCACACTGCTGGCTCATGTTCAATTTGTGGTCCACCAAGACCCCCAAATCCCTTTCACAGGTACTATTCTCTAGCCAAGTGTCCCCTATCTTATATCTGTGCAATTCATTCTTTCTACCTAGATGTAGCACCCTACATTTCCCTCTGTTGAAATCCATTCCATTAGCTTTGGCCCAGTCTTCTAATCTGTCAAGGTCCTTTTGGATTTTCATCCGATCCTCTAGGGAATTAGCAACCCCTCCCAATTTGGTATCATCTGCAAATTTAATTAGCATACTCTCTATTCCTTCCTCCAAGTCATTAATAAAGATATTGAAGAGCACTGGACCCAGAACAGAACCCTGGGGCACCCCACTGGTCACGTCTCTCCAAGATGATGAGAGGCCATTTATGATCACCCTTTGCGTGCGATCAGTCAACCAATTACAAATCCACCTCACTGTAGCACTATCTATCCCACTTCCTACTAACTTCTTAGCAAGAATACCATGGGGAACCTTATCGAAGGCCTTGCTAAAGTCCAGATAAGCAATATCCACAGCATTCCCCTCATCTACCATGCCTGTAATTCTATCAAAGAAAGAGATCAAATTAGTCTGGCATGACTTGTTTTTAAGAAACCCGTGTTCATTACTCCTCCAAAACCATAACTTGTATAGGGTATGGGGAAGGGCTGCATAAAACCTTGCAGAACATTACACAACTCTTAGCTCTGGTTAATTTCAAACCAAAAGAAATCAAGAAAAGACAATTCCATGCAGTAAAGATTTTTAAAGATTTCTGCAGGACAGAGAGTAGCAAAACAGAGCCCTAACACCAGGCTAAGTAACCATTAGGCTCCAGACTAGAGACAGGGATGCTCCCAGAAACGCTTTTATTGCAACAATTTAAAAGAAGAGAGGAGATATCCTGCCCACCTGAACACAGGTCCTCTTTGTTCTCAGCTTGGTGCTTATTCTTAGTGCCCTAACAGCTGACAGCACCATTGATTTCTGTCTCCTCAGCATTAACAAGCCCCCAGAGTAAGTAAAATCCTCGCTTTCTTGGTTAACCTTTGCACTGCTTTCCTCCCTCAGCCTTTCTTCCAAATGCTGGTCTTCTTCAACAATCTGTTAACAAAGAGAAGTCAACTCTCTAAGTCAAGTATATTATTTCCATTCTACTGGAATTATGTAAATATGTCAGATATGAATTTTTTTTTGTCATTGAAGGAACTGTGTAGCAAATGGAAGAATGAATTGTGTTTATTGCCTTTGCCCTCACTTGGTTTCCAGTCCTTTCTTCTTTCCAATAATTAGGTATTTTGAGATGGTACAGTATTGCCTAGCTGGCTGAATAGCTCAGCGACATAGGCATCAGAGGTTGGACGTTCATTTCCCTGCTGTGCCTTCTGGGGGGAAAGCCAGCCCTGGTAGCCTTGGGCAAACTGCACAGTCCCAGGGAGCCTCCAAAACATGGGAATGGTAAACCACTTTTGAATACTCACTACCTTGGAAACGCTGGAAAAAGATTTCCATAAGTCAGAATTGGCTTGATGGCCCAGAATTAGTGTCAAACTATAGCCTTCATTATCCTTTATATCAGTGGCTTTCCACCTTGGGTAACCCAAGGGTTGTTGGACTGCAATTCTCAGAAACCTTGGCCGCCAGCACAGCTGGTGATGAAGGCTTCTTGAAATCACAGTCCAAGAACCATTGATGAGCTGGAAACCAATAGTAGCAATTCAACAATCAGATCTGGAGGACCATAGAGAGTGGCATTTCCCTGGCTTAATATTGCCACGAGTAGCCAACACAGCACAGAGAATAACTGTGTACATTTAAGCAGTTCAGCTAAATGAGACTAGAGCTTGTGTGAGCTTTGCCTTTGTAAAGTACACTAGTCTGGATCTCAATGAGCTTTGGTCATGGTGTCAAGGGGATTTTTTGAAAGCTGCAGTCACTGAAAAGAAACTTGCTCAGGCTCTTATCTGGATGAGTGTATGCTTTGCATTTGCGTTCAGATTTCACAGACGTTCGCCTGCTGCTAGTATTCCCCATCATAAATAATGTTGCTGATGATGACAATCCATTTTGTTTTGTATAGGAAATTATGGAGAGAGTGGCATGGAAGCTTTCAAAGAGTTGGCTGCTCAGGAAGGTCTTTGCATTGCTCATTCGGACAAGATCTACAGCAACGCCGGAGAGAAGAGCTTTGAGAAGCTGTTACAGAAACTCCGAGAAAGGTTGCCAAAGGCCAGAGTTGTGGTTTGTTTCTGTGAAGGGATGACCGTCAGAGGAATACTTATGGCTATGAGACGCCTGGGAGTGCTCGGAGAGCTCGTATTGATTGGGAGGTAGGTCGTTTAAGTCATGTTTGCTGTTGTATCAGAGAGAAGAATAAGAAATGTCTATCTCGGGTCAGATCCCTGTGGTTGCTTATTGCAAACTTAGGTTTAATAAATGACAACAACACTAGTTAGTTAGTTATCCTTTATATCAGTGGCTGACAACAACACTAGTAAGAAAAGAAAACCAGTCACTGCTATAATTATTTCCCAGCTCTCACCACCAACAAATGGTTAACATTTAGGCAAGCCTACATTCTGCCTTTCTCTTAAAACAAGATGTGAAAATGAAACTCAACCAGCATCACACCGTGTAGTATAAATGAATTTGGATGTAGGCCTTCCCAAACAATACAAAAAAGTTATACTAAAGATGTCTCTTTGGGTGAGATGAAGCACTCTGATCTAACTCACGTGTCTTTAGTGTGACTTCGAAACAACTGATATCATTTTGAGAGAATTCTTGCTATGAAGAACATTAATTCTTTACTCAGTTCTTGTTACATGTATTTCACTATCACCTGCCAGATGTGTCCAATAATTTCATTTTTTATGCCTTGCCATGTTTTAATCATTTTGATGGAGCTTTCTTGACTGATGTTTCAGAGCAGCGCTTCTACGAAATGGCATATTATTTTCTCCCTATATTTGTAAGGTTGATTAGGACATTCATAATGTCTGATTCATAAATGAATATCCTTTCTGAAGCCAGAATATGGGTTACATCATTTAAAACATTATGATTTGTTCTTCTTGTGGTTTGAAAGATATCCAGACTTTATCAGAGCATAAACACTAGATGACTGATATTTAATCATTTCCTCCACTCTATTTCCCTAGTCTAAATTTCTTCATGACTCTTAACCCAAATGAAGAGGGAGAAGAATACTAACAGGTAGTAAACCTCATAGTTGGTTTTTCTCCCCTTCCTAGACAGTCTAACAGCAGCTTCAAGATCAGGAAAACAGCAAGTGAAGGGAGCATGAAATCCTGTGAAGAAGAGCTGCTTCTCTTTTCAAATATAGAATCCCTGTTGGCTTATCTCATGTAAAAAAAAATATCAAACTAATGTAAAGACAACTAGCCACATTCTTCTGCATAATACTTATTACTTATTACTTCTTAGTCTGTGGAACTTCCTGCCACAGGATGTGGTGATGGCATCTGGCCTGGATGCCTTCAAAAGGGGATGGGACAGATTCCTGAAGGAAAAGTCCATCACAGGTTACAAACCATAAGGGAGATGTGTAATCTCCAGGCTTAAAACCAGGGTACTTCAAGGACCAGATGCAGGGGAGTGCTATCAAGAGACAGATATCTAGTCTCATGCGCTCCCAGATGCATCTGTTGGGGCCATTGTGAGATACAGGAAGCTGGACTAGATGGGCCTTTGGCCTGATCCAGCATGGCTCTTCTTATGTTCTTATGTTCTTATGTATTTTTGATGGAGGATGTAAAATTGACCCACTCTTGATCTTGCCAACAAAGACTGGCCACAATATCCTGCTGTTCTTGAACAGTCCTAGCCATTGTGAGGATAATGTTGTGTGTGGAAAAGTGTCAGCTTGTGCAAATGAATTGTGGAGGAGTGTGAGGAGAGTTCTTTGGTTTTTGGTACATCTGATCATTTCGGGTTTTGCATTGGGTTGTTTGTGTTTTTATTCCCACCAGACTGTCCTTCTCTGCTTGCTATGAGCTCATACTTTAATTGACTCTTTGCAAAGTAATACAATACAGGGAGCTTTAAGAAGGTAAATAAAAGCCACTTAACCCACCCCTGAGAGATATAAAGAATCTCAAGGGGGTTTGGATTCGTTGTTGAGATATTTCACTGGATAGAGGGCTTGGCTAAATGGATTCACTGAAGTGGGCTGGCGTGGCCTACTTAAGGTTACTAGGAGGTCCAGTATATACTGTTAAGTGTGATCCTCACATCTAAGTGGCATACAGACATCAAGTGACCTTATTTGGTCTGCAGCAGGCTACTGATAAATTGCCAGTATCATGAAATGGCTTAAGAAGAGATCTACTTGAAGTTTTTTGCAAATTAAACATGCCCTCGACCTCATAGAAGGGGCAAGGAACTGAATTTTTAAAATGTGTATTTGGACAGTGTTTTTGTTCTGCATCACTTTAAAAACAAGAGAAAGAGAGAAATGGAACATTTCCTCCCCGGAGGTGGAGGGAGGGAGTAGGGAGCAAAAATGGGGATGGGACACCCATGGGGGTGGGCTGATTAAGTTCAGCAAAGATTGTCATCTGATTGCTTCCTTTAGGAGTGAACCAGCCCAGTACTGCAGGGGAAAAGGCGCTGAGTCAAGTCACCCCCTGAGGTAGCCAAAATGAAGAAGACATAGAGTTTTACAGATTTTCTTCACAGATCCAATTGTGTCATCAACATAAAGGAAAGTTAGAGATAAATCAGCAATTCTTGAAATTGGCATGGAGATGATTCTCTTACATTCATTGTTGCTGCCCACAGTTCAACAAGGTGGACAAATGACACTGCATTGGCATTGCCATGCACACCAGTGATTTCTCACCAATGCAACCAGGCCACATTCACCCTTGCTCACACATAATCACTGATGCCACCATTGTCTTGGGAATACTGTACAGTGGTACCCCACAAGACGAATGCCCTGTAAGATGAATTATTCGTAAGAGAATGAAATTTCCGGGGATAGGCATTTTTCACAAGACGATGGTTTGCCTACCCGATGTATTGAGCAAAAATTTGTCTCACAGGGCAGGTGTTTGCATTTCACGCAACCACAACCTGAGGGGGTTCTGAGCACGTGAAATTCAAAAGTCTGCCTGCCTATCCAATCCATCAGTGCTAGAGGGAAGGAAAGGCAGAATAGAAGCCTCCACCACTTCCTATTCACCTGGATCTTGGCATCGAGACTCAAACTATGGGCCTTTTCACATGACCCCTAAAATCTGCGGCAAATGGCTCCCAGATCCGGAGCTTAAAATTGTTTCCCCACCAGCTCTGGAGTTTACAAAAAATAAAGTGTGACCACGCCCACCTAAGAGCGTCCCAGCACACTTTTCAAGTACCTGCTCTCCGGGGTGAAAAATTCCTGATGCAGATGTAAGGTAGTGAGTGCTGGGCTCTCTTTGCTTCTGTTTGTTGGTTTTTTTTGCCCCCTGCCCCTTTAAGAGATACTTGCTGCCGGGAGACGGCAGAACGGAGGTGAGCCCGCATTCTTTTCTGTCTTTTTTTTCTCCCTCCCCTCAGGCAGGCAGCAGCCAGGAGTGTGGAGGGGGTGGGAACACAGGAACAGCGACAAACCCCCAAGATCTCTGGTCCGAATTTAAGTGGTCAGCGGATCTTAGGGGTCGTGTGAAAAGGCTCAAAGAGGAAGTAGTGATCCTACCTTTCCTGATGGTGTAGTACCCACGGATCCATGCTACATGACCAGGAAAGGCAGGGAGGCGTCTGAATTTTATGCACTCATTTAAATGCCTCTGTCAGAGTTTTGTGCTATTTAATCAGCCAGCAGAAGGAATACTTATTGAATAAATAGTTAGCCGGAGACAGAGTTTTCTTAAAACCAAACAGCTATATTACATATGAACAAAAATATGTCACAGCATCACAGAACTTATACAAAGTTCAACAGCATAACAGCATAACAGCATTCAATACATATGACAGAATATATGGCAGAGAGACAAAGTGGGTGCCTTACTCACAGAAGGCCCAATGAACAATGATTTACAGAACATTTTTATACTTGTCTCTGCCCAGTCATGAATGACATTACCTCATAGCTATTTGCAACCCCTTGCATCAGCCAAATTCATTATGCTCATTCTTAACATCTGCACTCCATTAGAAAAAACTAAAAAACTATGCATTGCGTCACTGTGACTTTGCACTTTTACAGACTCCATCTTTAAAATCAATTAAATACATATCAGATATATATAGAACATCCTGTCTAATATGTGTATTCACTAACTAATATCTGACAGCCTCCCTGCCCTTTCTGATCATATAGCCAGGACTGGCACTTGGTTTTTGGAACCCTAGGCGAGGTGCAGGGGGGTGGGGCAGGCGGGCAGGCAGGCGGGTGGTGGCGGTGGTGGGGCGGCAATCAGCGGCAGTGGCAGTGGGGGCAGGGCAGGGGGCGGAGGCGGGGGCGGAGGCGGGGGCGGAGGCGGGGGCGGGGCGGGGCGGCAGATGACGGGGATGGCAACGGGCATGGGGGACGGATGGCAATGGGCACAGGGGTGGGCAGCGATCGGCACAGGGGGCAGCGGGCAGACGGCGATGGACGGCAGTGGCCAGCGGTGGGGGGGGTGCCAGGGGGCAGCAGGCTGACCAGCATCCCCTCTCCATAGTTCACCTTAATGGACATGCCAGCCCTGCATATAGCATAGATCTGCAGGTGCTACACCATCAGGAAAGGCAGGATCAAAGCACCGCTACTTCCTCTTTGTGCAGTCAAACCCCGGCAAAGAGGAGGTGGCGGCGCTTTGATCCCTACTGCCACTGCTGCCGCGTCCCTTGCAGCCCTGGCAATGGAGGTGGGCCAAGTCTTGGAAGCAGGTGCCAGGCAAGAGGTGCACTTCCCAGGCAGCCGCTTCCAAGGTTCAGCTCGCTTCCATTGCCTGGGCTGTTTGCGAGGGAAGCAAAGAGGGAGACAAGGTTGGTTGGGAATAAAACCGTTCAATCATTGGCAGCCAAAGGTTACGCCACACAGCTGTAACAGACAGCTTGGAGCTGTCAAAATCAGCTATCTGTCAACTGCAGACAGAACAGCCTTTGGCTGTCAATTTATTAGGGGGGCTTGGGAGAGCCTTCCCATAGGAATGCGTTGAAAATATTTATTTATTTATTTATTTATTTATTTATTTATTTATTTATTTATTTATTTTTATGTTTGCATACCACAACTGATTTTCCCAGAAGGGAACTCTGGGCGGTTTACATAAAACTTATTAATCTGTTCCCTCCATCCCTCTGTCCCTCTGGAACGGATTAATTGGTTTTCAATGCATTCCTATGGGAGACCATGTTTTGCAAAACTTTTTTTTTTTTTGTAAAATGAAAGGACCTGTAGAACTGATTAATTTCATCTTAGAACGTACCACTGAAGGAGCCAAGATACCAGAAAATATCCACCTTCTTTAGGTTTTATTTATATGGAGTGTTCCATAGATGATAACTCACTAGGTACTCTGTTTTCTTGATATGGAGGTGCAGTCCAAAGTGGTTCAGGCAGTCATTCCATGTCTGAACCTGCCACTGCAGTAGTAGCAAGCATGACATTGTTAGTGTAGAGTGTGGCCCAGGTAACATTCTGCTGTAGGTCTTGTGTAGCGATTTCCATGACTAATATCAACAGGAGCAGTGACAGTGTGAAGGCTTGTTGCACTCCAACCATCACCAGAAAAATGTTAGAGAAGCCAGCTGAGCATCAAAAATGGCTCCTAGTGTTCTCATAGAGCATTTTGACCCAGTTGATGAATGGTTCTTGTACCTTATGGTCATGGACGGCATAGCAAAGTAATTGATGTGGGACATGGTCCAATGCCTTCTCCAGATCTAGGAATGCCATGTGCAATGGTTGGGTTTTCTCTGTGTTTATAGACAAATGCATAGAGAGAGCTCACGCGCACACATACACACAGTAATTGTTCATTAGTATAAACTGCAGTTCAAAAGATAAAAGTAGATCAACAAATATAGTTATATCAGCAAATGGAAAACATAATAAAATAGCAGCTGAAAAGCAAAACTAACGTATCTTTATCAACAGAATTTTACCATCTGGCAAAAGGCACCGGATAGTAGCACTTATGAGGCATTTCCATTGAAACTGATCTATAAAAGGAGTGCCACAAAGCCACAAGGCCTGCTCCATGTGCCATCAGATGTTGCTACGAGAGAATAAAGAACAAATGAAAGAAGCCATAGGTCAAGATGAAGTATCTTAATATAATATTCAGTTAGAACAGTAGACAAAAATTGAAGAAAATAAATGGTAAAAGTAGGGGATATATGAAATATGAGGGAATTATATTCCTTACAGTTTCCTGCTCTTTTCTTTCCACCAAGGGGATTGTAAATTTCTTCACAAAATTATTTTTTTCTTTTTCAGAGTCTGTGTCCCATTATTCCACAGCAAAGGACAACACTTTTGACTGGGATAATTTCAGACTTGCCTTTCTCCTCACAATGCAACATTTTAGAATAATAACTAAATAACTAAATAATGTTGGGAAAGAACATAAACATGTAGGTTTGCTTTTTTTATTTCTGTCCCTGTCCCAGGCAGAAATATATGAATATAGGTTTTGTTATGAGAAATATTTGTTACCTGGGAAGAGAAACAGTTACCGATGTCGAGAGCAGCGCTGGAGAGGAGCCAGGGCTCACAGAGTAACATGGGCAATTAAGAGTCATTAGCTTTCCAAAAGATCTGCTCTTCATTTAATTATATAGACTCACCCAGCTGTCTGGATTTTTTTGTCTTGTGGGAAATGAAGCTGGCTAAGGGAACGATCATCTCATGAGTGTCCCTGCATTTCTAGACTTACCAATTGAAGACTTACCAATATATCACTGAGTGAGAACTAGGAACAAGAGTTGTCTTGTGTAAATAGCAACAAGGTGACACAATTATTTTCTATGCCAGTCAACACCAACTTTTCTGTGACCACGGAAGCCCTTCAGCAGTCAAAAAGAATTGTTCCTGGGGTATTTTGTACCCTGCAATTCAGTTCAACTGCATGTTTACAAAAGCACGTCTTCATGCTATTTAACTCCCTTTGCTGTCTCCTTGTTTGGGCTTCCACTGATGGCTAATAAATTCTGACATATGAACTGTTATGTGTATACATGTGGCACTTCCCTTCCCTCTACACAGCTACATACCTTGTGTGTGTGTTTCACTTACTCTAACTTGACAGTGAGTTAATGCTGAGATGGTTCATCATCACTGCTTTCATGTATCCCTCCCACTGCATTTAAGTGCTGAAACCCACCATATGTCCCAGAGTTACTTTTCCAGGAATGGTGGGAAGCATGAATGCTGTAGGCAGTGCTCTTGTACAGCAATCTGACCACTACTGTGGTGTTATTAGACTTTAGAAATTAGTGGGTGCCATTGCGGTTGAATCCAGATATATTGATTAGCTATTCAAACATTCCAACATGTTGTGTTTCAAACATCTTTTGTCTTTCAGTGGAATGGAAGCTCCCATTGTTTTTCTGCTTCTTGGCTAAGATGACACTGGGGATGGGGAAGGCTTTCACTCACATTCATTCAGGGGCCCTGCTGGTTTTTGCTTCAGGCTAAACATGAAACTGAGACGGTACTGATAGTACTTTTGGATGATTCCTCTGCGGATGGGAAGCCCGACCTGGCATTCATCACCGAGACCTGGGTGGGCACGGAGGGGGGGGCTTCCCTCTCTCTCCTTTGCCCACCCGGGTACCTGGTAGAGGGAGTGGGAAGGTTGGGGGGTCAAAAGGGGGGAGGGGCCGCAATCGTCTACAGGGATTCTTTACACGTCAGCAGGGCCTCGACATTGGTTAGCCAGGGGTTGGAGGTACTTCATCTGTTGGTGGGACAGCGGGACAGATTTGGCATTGTTCTGGGCTACCGAGCTCCCCGCAACCCTGCACAATCCCTTCCAGAGCTCACAGAGTTCATCTCCGCTGCATTGTTGAGATCCCCACGCCTATTGGTTGCGGGAGACCTCAACGTGCATGCGGATGGTGGGCTTGTTGGTGCAGCTCTGGAGTTCATGGAATCCATGGCTTCCATGGGTCTGTCCCAGCATGTTTTATGCCCCACCCACAGATCTGGTCACACCCTGGATCTGGTGTTTACCTCCATGTCGGGGGATTCGCGTCTGGAGGTGGGGGACCTTGTCTCCCTCCCTGTGTCATGGACAGACCATCACCTGCTTTCATTTTCCCTGGCGATTTCGGCTCCTCCCCGCGGGGACCATCGGCCCACTATCTTGGCCCGCCCCCGGAGGCTCCAGGACCCTCAGCGGTTCGGTGAGCTCTTTGGGGGACTACCTGGTGGTTTGGCTGACGTTCCGGCCGAGGGTGTGGCAAATCTTTGGCATGAAACAGCTGTCCACACCATTGACCGGATCGCCCCTAAGCACCTCCTCCGCTGCCGAGCCCGGCCCTCCCCATGGTTCACGGGGGAGCTTAGGGCAATGAAGCAGGTTAGGAGGAGGTTGGAACGCAGCTGGAGGAAATCCCGCACGGCGTTGAGTAAGGCTGCCGTTGATGCCCAGTCTAGTCGCTATATCATCGCGATAAGGGAGGCTAGAACATCTTTCACCTCCCTGAGAATTGCTGAGGCCTCGAACCGCCAGGAGGAGCTCTTCCGGGTGGTTCGGGACCTCAGCAATCCTAGTCTGGCCAGGCCTCCTCCTCCTGAGTTCAGTAGCGAGCAATTCACAGCCTTTTTTCGAACTAAGATTGAGGCCATCCGTGCTGGTTTTGACTCCGGTTGCAGTGGTCCTGTCCCGCCATCTCCAGTTGCTGGTCCGCCTTCGTCGCCTCGGTTGGATGCGCTTGGGCCTGTTTCTGCTGTCGAGATCTCCAAGGCTATGGCGCATTGCCGGCCTGCCTCCACTCCTTTCGACCCTTGCCCTGCCTGGCTAATTAGAGCTGCCAGAGGGACTATGGCCGAATGGGCTTCTGCCATCGCCACCACCTCGTTCAGCGAGGGGGTTTTTCCCTCTCGTCTGAAGGAGACGGTGGTAAAGCCCATCTTGAAAAAACCTGGCCTGGCGGTGGATGATTTGACAAACTATCGTCCTATCGCCAATGTCCCGTTTATGGGCAAGGTGATCGAGAGGGTGGCGGCGGTCCGGCTGCAGTCATACTTGGAGGATCGGCAGTGCCTCGATCCTTGCCAGTCCGGGTTCAGGCCCCGCCGGGGTACCGAAACAGCTTTGGTCGCCCTGCAAGATGACCTTCTCAGGGCGGCCGACAGGGGTTGCTCTTCCCTGTTGGTCCTCCTGGATCTGTCAGCGGCCTTTGATACCGTCGACCACGGTATCCTGTTGGACCGGCTCTCTGAGGTCGGAATCGGAGGCACTGCTTGCAGTTGGCTCCGTTCCTTCCTGGAGGGCCGGCCACAGTACGTGCAGCATGGGGGGGGGAGTTATCGGCCCCTTGGATCCTCCCGTGTGGGGTTCCACAGGGGTCGTCTCTGTCCCCCATGCTATTTAACATCTACGTAAGGCCGTTGGCGGGGGTCATCAGGAGTTTTGGAGTCTGCTGTCATCAGTACGCTGATGACACGCAGCTCTATCTCTCCTTTAACACCTCTGCTGTGGAAGCTGTGGAAGTTCTCGACGGGTGCCTGGAGGCCGTACTGGCTTGGACCGGGGCGAACAGGCTTAAGCTCAACCCCGAGAAGACGGAGGTTATGTTCTTTGGGAGCTCGCCGTCGGGGTACGGTGGCCCTCTTCCCTGTCTGGGGGGAGTCTCCCTCCAGCTCGCGGAGAGGGTGCGGAATCTGGGTGTGTTCCTGGACCCGGCGCTTGCCATGGAGCACCAGGTGGCGTCGGTGACCAGGTCCGCCTATTTCCATCTCCGTCGGATCGCCCAGATCCGCCCATACCTCGACGCGAACTCCTTGAGAACAGTGGTCCAAGCTCTGGTGATCTCGAGGCTGGACTACTGTAACGCACTCTACATGGGGTTGCCCTTGAATCTTCTCCGGCGCTTGCAGCGGGTCCAGAACGCGGCGGCCAGGCTGGTGGTTGGTGTGCGTCGTTACGACCACATCACCCCAGTCCTGGCCCGCTTGCACTGGTTACCCGTTGCAGCCCGGATCAGATTCAAGGTCCTGGTTTTAGTTTATAAAACCCTCCATGGCTTGGGACCGGACTACCTGGCAGAGCGTATCGCTCAGCGGTCAACCTCGGCCCGTCCCGTTCGGCAGGCGCGAGCGCACTTGATTCGGGTCGCCACCCCTCGGGAAGCCCGGAGGACGAGCACTCGGACCCGGGCTTTCTCTGTGGCGGCCCCCAGCCTCTGGAATTCCATCCCCAGTGAAGTGCGCTCTGCAGAGTCCCTGCTGGCCTTCCGAAAGGCGCTGAAAACCTACCTTTTTCGTGAGGCCTTTGGCGACAGTTGATTTTTTTTCTTTTTCTTTTTTCTTTTTTCTTTTTCTTTTTTTTCCCCGCCATCGTAACTTGCGTTTTAGTCGAGGTGTCATGTGGTTTTAACAGTGTTTAGGGTGTTTATAGGTTTGTCTGTGATTATTTATTGTATTTTATTGGCTTTGTAGCCTTTTTTGTTGTAAGCCGCTTAGAGTACCCTGTAGATAAGCGGGATATAAATATAATAAATAAATAAATAAATAAATAGGTGAGACAGCTATGCTGATACTGATCCAAATGTGGAGTAGATCTGGCACCAGGAGACAGGAAGACTTGTTAAATTTGCTTTCACTCATGTCTTCCTACCAGCATTTGAACTGCCATGATAGGTAGTTGCTGTTCCACCTGCCAGTGCCTCCGGGATTAAGTCTGTCGCTGTTTCAGTATATCATTCTTATAACCTTAGATGTGATGACTGCTGATGACAATAAGCTAGAAGGGGTTTTGGCTCAGTTGGGACAGGCACCCTATGATACTGAAAAATATGAAGGCAGCTGAAGAGGCATCTCAAAACAAGGAATAACTCTGGACTAGACATGGGCACGACCAGAAAAAATGACGTTTCAAGTTTTCATTTGTCGGAA
>JAHTLZ010000114.1:14987573-15016429 GCA_023846285.1 Phrynocephalus versicolor
AATAAATAAATAAATAAATAAATAAATAAATAAATAAATAAATAAATGCCTGGGCTGTTGATTTAGATCAGGGGTGCCCAAACTTTTTGTAAGGAGGGCCAGATTTGGTGGCTGAGAATGTGTCAGGGGCTGGTTGCTCCCCGACCCTGCCACCCTGCTGCAAGCCCCACCCACTGACCCATAAGCCCCACCCACTGACCCCTTGCAACCCCACCCGCAGGAAGGAAGGTGGGGGCCAAGGGAGGGAGGGAGAAAGGTGGAAACCAAGAGAGGAAGGAAGGAAGGTGGGGAACAAGGAAGGGAGGGAGGGAGGGAGGGAGGGAGGTGGGGACCAAGGAAGGGAGGAAGGGAGGAAGGAAGATGGGGAACAAAGGAAGCACAGGGAGCCGTGGCCACAGGTCGCCCCTTGGAAGAGGTGATCTGTGCGACCTTGCACCCCCCAAGCTCCCCAGCGGTGGCGACGGTCACCCGCCAGCCCACCCCAAAGCTCCTTGGTGGTGGCAGAGGCCCGCTGGCCTGCCCACCCCCACACATTCCCCTGCGGTGCCGGTGGCGGCAGACCGCCCAGCCGCCCAAGCTTCCCAGTGGTGTCAGTGTTGGCAGAAGATTTTTTTTTTAAAAAAAAAAACATGGAGTGAAGGAGGGGGAGGGAGGGGCGGGCCAACCAGCCGCGGGCCACTCAGAATGGCCTGACGGGCCGGATTTGGCCCCCGGGCCAGACTTTGGGCAGGCCTGATTTAGATGCTTCTCCATTTAAAGGGATGTCCAACATTCAGTAGGAGAAATTGTCACTAGGGCTGCTACCACACTTCCTTGAGCAGCTGCTTTTTATTTTGCATCGCCCTATCTCCTCCCATGGCCACATGGTCGCTAAAGCGATTCGGCAGGCCGCACTTCAGTGGTTGCTTAGCAATCGGCTTCCCCGTTCGCAGTTGGCTGAACCACTTTAAACTACAACAGGGAAACGGCAGAAACGGGGGAAACAAAAAAATGGCATAGTATGCCTGCAAATACAACCAAATCGCTTTAAAAGGGGGTGCAGGAACCAATTTTTTTAAAAAACACCACCCCCAGTGCTCGTCGCAAGAAAAACTGACACAGCAGTAAAAATGGGTGTGGCCAAGAGGGCTCTTCAGAAAAAGCAATTTGAAAAGCGGACAGTGGTTTTTAAGGAAATTTGTCTTTAGGGAAAAGGCATTTCAAATCTAATGTGCTTTAGTGGTCTAGTTTAATTTTAATCCTGTAAATTACAGAGCTTAGTAACATTTTATTAACCAGGTATTGAACACATGAGCTCACATTCAGAGATAGGCAGCCCTTCCCAACTAGAGATATAAAATGTATGACAGACTATGGAAAAAAGAAGTTGGTCAGCTTTTAGACCATTCCATTCCCATCTTTGTCCTTTCTGTGAAAAATGCATATGCTTACCTTAAATTTGCCTGTTTACGATGTAGTGCTAGGGACGGAACACCTATAGTACAAAAATAAATGTGTTGAGCTCAGTGCATATCAAATGAATTCTGTTCATTTGCACAAATACAGCAAATATAAATGAGCTCAAAATGTGCTTAGGGGGTCAAAATAAATTCACAAGCAACTTGCTACACCAATCTGCAACCTTTCTGTTAAAAGCAAATGCCATGAAGTTGAGATAGTTGTCAACTATCCTTGAGCTAACATAATAATAATAACACCCGTGTTTTCATAAATGTATTTAAAATGCTTTACAGACCAAAGCAACTGTTCTATCTGTTGCAAAGTTCTGCAACAACTAGGATTCCTTTTTTTTAAATTTTTTTTAAAATGAAGACTGAGGAGATAAAAACAAATGGAAGAAATAAGGGCAAGATAAGGAAACTGCCTACAGCCCTTCTTTCCTTCCTTTTAAAATTACCACTTCCTGATTCCTTTTTCTACTTTCCTTTTTTCTCCTCTCTCTTCTCTCCTCCTCTCCTCTCCTCCTTTACTCACACATCCTCTTTTCCTTCTTTTCCTGAATTTCTCTTCCTCTCAGTTGTTTGCTTTTATTTTTTATTTTCCTCTTTGAACAGAATTGGGAGGAGGAAGCAGGTTTTAAATGACTTGCAAAGTATTGTGAACAGCTGGCCAAATGAATCAATGTTACCCATGTGCCATATGACTATAACTTCATAAAATGATTTAAATAATGTCAGAACTGATATACCTGGGAATCTTTTGGCACATGTGATTGAGCTCTCAGTTACTCATTACAGTACATTGTTAGCATCACAGGTAGCATTGGCTTATTTATATTGCTTTTTGGAGTAAGTTTGACCATGTATGACTACTTGTGTGTGGTGTGTGTATAATATTTTAATACTATTTTACTGTTGAAGTGTTCAGTTTTGGAGATGAGTTTGGTTCTTTCAAAATCAATTTCATGACCTGTTGTTTTTATGTGCTGGAAGAGAGAGGAAGACAAAATCAGCAAAATTCTCCACAAACACAATATCAAGACAGCCTTTTGCACCGACCAAAAAATAGCCAACATTTTAAGAAACCCCAAAGACAAGATTGAGCTAGAAAACCAAGGAGTCTACGAAATACCATGCAAAGTCTGCCCAGCCACATACATCGGACAGACAAACAGGAGAATAAGCGCACGCATCGCAGAACACAAGAACGCAGTCAAAAAAGAAGAAAAATCTTCCTCTCTCTTCCAGCACATAAAAACAACAGGTCATGAAATTGATTTTGAAAGAACCAAACTCATCTCCAAAACTGAACACTTCAACAGTCGAATAATCATGGAAGCCATTGAAATAGAGAAACACCCAAACAACATGAATAAACGTGATGACACCTCCCGCTTGCCTGACATCTGGAAACTAGCCCTGGTCAACAGACGAGCCTCTGTCACAAAGACTGACACCAGGTCCAAGAGGACACAAGATGCCACCACCTTCCATCCACACCAAACACAAACCCAGACCCTTCCCACAGATGAAACGAAACCACCATCCAATAACAAGACCACGACTGCACCATCTACTGCTGCACCCCACTCCAGTCACCACATGGAGCACACTTACACACGCCAAAAAAACATTGGGAGACCACAGACACGTAGCCAGACTAAAATGAATTCACAAGACACAGGACCCCACTCCACCAAAGCCCAGGATGCTGCCAGAACGCCCATCACCAAGGTCGTTAAGAAACAAAAGGCTGATAGACACACATCCAGCACCTCACCCACACAGGATGTCTCTAAACAGCCATCTAACCCACCAGCAGTTAATCCCTTAACGATCGCCTCAGCCACACAGCAGATCACAAAAGAACAAACGAACCTACAATCAGCAACAGAGCAAGCAAACCACACCCCCCCAGCAGTATTTATAGAAGGACTTCAACTGAGATCACGCTTTGCTTCAAGAAGAAAGAAGCCAGAACACCAGCCTGAAGATGACGAGTGAGACCTCGTCAAAACGTCGCCAAAACAACCAGATTTCTACACGGGAAGAAACCCGAATCCACCCTAACATGCATACCTATACCCGTGAAAATCTACGAAAACAAATACACACACACACACACAGAGGTACCTTGTATAAAGGAATTGATTTGTTCCAAATGAAATTGTTCAGCAAATTTTCCTTTATACAAATTTCCCATAGGAATGCATTGAAAATGGAGTAATCCCATTTTTATGTTGTACAGATTTGGCCCATAGGCGATTCTGTTAAGCAAATTTCCCCTATCTCCGGAATATTTTATGTTGTACAGATTTTATGTTATACAAACTGTTATAGAAGGGTCCACTATATATATATATATATATATCTGAGCTCAGAGATACTTTCTCTCATTCAGCACTTTCCAGTGTGAAAAAATTACTAATGAACAACAAAAAAAACCTTTTGAAAAAATTACTAATGAGCAAAATCAATTAGCAAAAGAATGTAAGAGGGACATGAAATTGTTTATTATACAACAAAAGAGCAGAATGCTTGTGTACTGCTGGAAGTATTTATTATTTAGGTTAGTAAAACATTGCTAAGCTTTCCCGTGCCTTACAAATGTAATGATATTTGATATATAGTGTAATAAAAATTCTAAACCAGCATCATTGTAATAATAAAGAAGCAACAGCAGATACTAGTGAATAAGACATAAATCAAGCAATCAAAATCCTTAAATAGGAAAGCTTCAAGTCGGTGCTGAAAAACTGTAGTATTGGTAGAAGTCAGAGCTTCTGACTTGATTGAAAGTTTTTTGAAGTCAGAGCACTATAGCCAAGAAGGAGATCCTAAAGCACAAAGCCAGGATCAAGAAAGGAACTTCAGTTTTTATGGAATGACTTCCAAGTCAGGATGAATCCTTCCTACCTTCTTTTGTCCCTATTTACCACCTAAACCTGAGGATGTTTCCCATTCTGGGTTGCAAAGGGAAAAGGAGGAGAAGCAAGTCCCACTATGACCATAACATCAGTTTAGCATCTTTACAAATGTAGCTGATGGGATGATTCAACTAATAGTATTTATTTAACTCTTCACATGACATCAGAAACTTACAGGTGGGAGGAGCAAGATAGTAAAATATGAATTAAAGATTATGATTTTATTTATTTTGGTGTACTGTTGTTGCTCTTTATTTTGAGAAAATGAGAAAAAAATAACTGATGGGAGAAAATTGTCCAGGAGAAACAAAGCTATGTAGGAGTTTCTCCAACATATCTTTGAGCCCAACAGTAATGAGCCACTGTTTATGTGGAAATTCTGAAAGGATCTTCTGTCCGCCTCTATGAAAACAGTACAGGAAGGGCTTTTCCCTTGGCTTTGAAATTGTTACTGCTGTGTGTAATTAGTGGCTCCACAGAGAGGCTGTTTACCTCTTTTATCAAAAACCCATTAACAGATGTTTAAGACTTATTATTCATAGTAAGGAACCATGTTCAATTAATCACATGGCTCATTAATCCTAGAATTGAAGTGGAAGCAATTGCCTTTGTTTTTTTGGAGCTTGCATATAAAAGGTTTTATCTCTAAGAACCCAAAATGCAGATGTCATATAGATATTTAATCTGCAAAGTTGTGTGAAGGGGAAAGAGAATTATCCATTTATTTATTTATTTATTTATTTGTTTGTTTGTTTGTTTGTTTGTTTGTTAATCTTATACCCCACCCATCTTTCCAGTGGGAACTCTGGGCGGCTTACAATAAAAATAATAATACAAAAAAAAAACAGATAAAAAGCAAGCACAAAACACAAGGGAAAGGAGCAAGATGGTGGGCAAAAAAAAAAAGCCTAACTAGAAAGGTCGCCAAACGCCTCCCTGAAGAGGTGAGTCTTCAGGGCTTCTTTAAAGGTGGGCAGGGACTCAGTCAGGCGCAGCTCACTGGGTAGATGGTTCCAGAGCATGGGCCCCACTACAGAGAAGGCGCGGTCACATGTACGTGATTTCCGTGCCTCTCTGGGTGTGGCCATCCTTAGTGAGCGCGCCTGCGCCAATCTTGTGGGTCTGGTCCCAGTTGACCTTTGAGAGAAATTTATTTATTTATTTATTTATTTATTTATTTAAGGACTTATAACCCGCTCCATCTTCCCTAAACGGGAACTCTGGGCGGCGAACAATAATAAAAAGATAAAAAGCAAAATCTCCACACAAATACAGCGGAGTGCAAGATGGCGGTAAAAAATAGGGGGCAGGGAAAAAGAAAAACAAAACAAAAAAAAAATGTATGCACTTGCCTCTATGTCTGTAGTTGTGCACCACTGCAAAGCAAGAATCTGACCTGATGTATTGGGAGGAGGTGGCTTCTTAAGGGATGGAGATCAGAATAATGCAAGTTCTATAGACAGAATGATACTTGGGTGTGGGGGTAGAATGTGCCAAAAGAGAAATTGGATACTTGCCATTTTGATGCTAATCCAAGGCAAATAAATATACTGTAGAAGAAATAAAACATTTATTCATAAAGATTCAATGTGTCTGAAGACGTGGCTTGCAATCCCTAACAGGCCATAGTGAAAGACAGTAAATGGGTTAGTCTAAAGTTGCTTCAATATTTTGTTTTTGCTGAAGCAGAATAACATGACTACCTCTCTGGATTTTGTTTTGGTTCCTTTTGTAGAGTGAATTCCCAAAATGTGCACATTTCTTCATGTTTGGGATGCAAAGAAAAGCCAAAATTCTGTTGGCTCATTATTAGAACTAATGCACTTAACACAAGCAGAGAATTATGTGGACAACTTCAAAGCAAAAAGCAAAGCAAAGTGTTCTGCTTATATACTGCTCAATAGCATTTAAAGCACTCTCTGGGTAGTTAACAATTTAATTATGCAACACCCCCCCAAGCGGGCTGAGCAGTCATTTGACCAACCTTGGAAATATAGAAGGCTGAGTGAACCATGAGGTGGCTACCTAGAATTGAACCCCAGGTAATGAGCACAGTTACAGCTGCAGTACAGGCATTTATCCACTGTGCCACAAGGTTTTTCACCCTCCTTATTACCATTACATCACTCTCCAATGGAGAGTCTGAAGAAGAGAGTCCATTCTATCTGTTAAGGAGACTTCATGTGAATTTTAGGCTGGCAAATCATCACCCTTGTTTACATGGATAAACCCCAAAGATTGGAAAAAAGTTATTTTAAAATAAAATAGTTGTCAATCTCCAGGTGTACACAGGGAACAAAACCATAAACACTGGAGGTCAGGGTGTGGAAATTTTGGGCTGCATCCTCCTCCTGCAGCTATAGTAAAAGTGCTAGCTTATTTACAACTGAATAGGTGTCAAAGCTTTCAGATGTTTCCATTCAGACCAAGGGCATTGGGTGTTTTAACGAAGACGACTCTGGCTTTACATCTTAATGCAATCAGTCTTTTATTATAAAGTCAGAAGCCCAATAAAATGCATTTTTAAAAAGGACAAAAATTAACTCAGTATATAATTGTACAGATGGAACCAAAAATAACAAACAGCAGTAGTAATTGTACTCACACTGAGATATCCAGTGTTGAGTAATGCATAAAGTGATGGTATAGCAATCAGGCAGCCTGGGTTCAAATCTCTTCTCTGTCAGGAAAGCTCACGGGGGTTGTAGAATTGGGAAAACTAATCCTTCAATATGTTAGTTACCTTGAAAATTCTATTTGAGCCACTATGACTCAGTTCTGACTTGAAAGCACGTCAAAAGCAACTGAAGCCTTATGGCGCAGTGGTTAAATGCTTGTACTGCAGGTAAAACTGTGCTCACGACCTGGGGTTTCATCCGAGGTAGCTGGCTTATGGTTGACTCAGCCTTCCATCCTTCCGAGGTTGGTAAATTGAGTACCCAGCTTGCTGGGGGTGGGCAATGTGTAGCCTGCATAATTAAACTGTAAACCGCCCAGAGACTACTTGAAGTGGTATGGGGCGATATATAAGCAGAACACATTTGAAATCACTGGAGATGTCCTCCCTTTGTTTTTGAAGAATTTATCATAATATTGTGGATTGAAGCACTTTCATGTTTAAAATGCAGGATAAAGCAACATGGATTGCTTCCCTTTCCTGCTTCATCCATCTACAAAGCATTGCAGCAAAAAGAATGTTGTTTTCTGGTCAAAGCCACTCTATAATCTCACGTGTGTAAAAGAAAGTGACAAGAACTAGCTGGAGTGCAATTACACAAGCAGTGAGACCTGCGTTGGGGCAGCAGCGGGCAGTGGATGATGGGGTACGGTGACAGGCATGGGGGCGGACAGCAACGGGCACGGCGGGTGGGCAGCGATGGGTGTGGTGGGCGGCGGGGGGGGCAGGGGGCAGCAGGCTGGGCAGCGCCCCCTCTCCATTTTGGCACCCTAGGCAACTGCCTAGTTCGCCTTAATGGACGCGCCATTCCTGAGGGCAGGCATTGTTACGTCCTTTGCTTCAGGCATCAAAATATCTTTGGCTGTCCCTGCAAATACCTTTTCTTAAATCTGCTTTATTAATAAGGACAGCAAACATTCAAGGCCAAGTGTTCACACAAACCTTTTCTGGAGTCTCAACGAGTCACCTCTACTGTCATTTCTCCCCTATTATGTTTCTCAGCAACGTTATTTAGAGCACACATGCTATGTTCTATACGATGGTCAATCAGCATACCATCCTCTGAATTGGCAATATTTACTGGCGGGCATCTCAGTTATGTTGAAAGACTGGAAGAAGCTGGCTAGCACATTGATAGATTGTTTTATTTTTTTCACCCTCACATACACCTCACAAATAAATCACTGAAATCAGTATCATCCCCTCTGGATAAAAGACAATGGGCTATTAAAGAAATAGGGAATTCGTTTAAAACAAGCTGGAATGATGGGTTGCTCATCATCAGTGATGTTATATAGTGGGTCTGATGAAACCAGACAAGGCCCAAAGTGAAAATTCAGCTCCTTATTCCATGACAAAAACACAGGTTGCATAGGGATAAAAACAACTGCTAAAAATGGCCCAAAGGCCTGTTTATATACACTCCCAAGATATCACCGAGGCTGGCCAGTGGATGGTTTAAACAGTCTGCTCTCCCCCTATTGGATAGGTCAGCATCCTTCCCTTCAGTTATTCTCCAGCCTCCAGCTCCCACATCCTACACCTGTCTCCCATTGCCTGTGCTTGGGAGCTTGATCAGTTTCCGCCTGGCTGGAGCTTGGCTGGAGCTAAGGTAAGTTTGGAGCCTTCCTTTTTATTTATTCATATACTCCAAACCCAGACAGTTCAAGGGTTACACTAAGAACACAACAAGTGATGACCGAGTAAACATGTATTGGGAAAAGACAGAGCAGACCAATGGACTGGAACTTTGGCTTCATTTGGTGGCACCAGCTATTCTTAAGAAACCTTCAATATAAACAAACAGGTTGCCACCACACACTCTCTATTAGATATCATTTGCAAAAGCACACAATGTCATTTGCTATAAATTAGAGATGGGCACGACTCAGAAAAAAAAATTTGTTTTCGTTTTTGTTTTCGGCTAGGGTCTGTTTCGTTTCGTTTTCGTTTTCGTGAGCTAATTTTCAAATTTTTTCATTTTCGTTTCGTTACGTAACGAAAACGAAAACCGAAAACAAAAACGAAAATTTTTTCGTTTCTCCCCATTTAGCTCCATTGAGTGCTTTTCCAGTAACAAAAAACGAAAACTGGCTCAAAATTAGTCGTTTTGTTTCCGTTTTCGGTCCATTTTTGAACCGTTTTTCGTTTTCGTTTCGTTACGTAATGAAAACAAAAAACGAAAACGAAAACGAAAATTGTGCTAAGTCGTGCCCATCTCTACTATAAATGGGGACGCATGGGGTATCCTCATCTTTCTCTAGACTTAAGCCTCAACATGGTAATTGAGGGCCTCCCAAAGTTGTTGGATTGCAACGCCCGCCATCCTTTATCACTGGTTGGGCTGGGTAAGGATCATTGGAGTTGTACTGCAGCTAGAACTGTGCTCACAATGTGGGTTTCAATTCCGGGCAGCAGGCTCAAGGGTCACTCAGCCGTCCATCCTTCTGAGGTCAATAAAATGAGTACCCAGCTTGCTGGGGGGTGGGGAATGTGTAGTCTGCATGGTTACTTGTAAACCACCAGATAGTGCTTTAAGTGCTATGGGGCAGTATATAAGCAGTATGGTTTTTTGTTGTTGCTCTGTTGTTTGTTTGGTTGGTTGGTTTGTTCATTCGGTCTTTTGTTGATGTTGTTTATATTTCAAAAGACTTCCTTTTTTGGCCATGCTAGCTGGGACTTACTCCCTTAAAAGCACAGCAAAGCAGGGCTTTACTGAGTGGAAATGCACTGAACTGAGTGCTGATTATCTTCAAGTCCGAACTAGGTTTACTGTGCTGATTATCTTCAAGTCCGAACTAGGTTTACTGCATAATCTTTTGTGTACCCCAAAGACTTAAATGTCAGGTTTCCATGTCCTGTCAACGTTATGAGGGAGCCCCCATAATGTGTCTGATTGTTTATTCATTGATTTTTTTGCATATAAAATTACTTAAGCTAGCTGTGCAGCTCACCTATGAAGTTCACAGGAGATGAGGGTCAAAATCTAGGCAAGCAATTTCATGCAGAGCCTTAGCATACGTCTAGGTGTGGGATCAGGTCATGGTCAAGGTTCATCTCCTGTTTTCTGCCCCTGCTTTTATCCCAGCAGAAAGTAGAAATGATTACTGTCTTTGAACACCCAGCTGAAATCGCCTGCGACACCACAGCTACCTTTCTAGGGAGTCATTAGGGTTCCAGTGATTTTGGACTTAGACTTCTTCAGTGCAGCTGTATCTCCTATTGCTGTAATTAATTATCCTGAATTGAGACCTTTTGAAAAACAAATTGCTAACTCCTGTAAAATGGGTATTCTATTTGCTTACATCTCTACCTTGACTTTTTTTATGTTTTACACGAATTTGTGGGAAGGGGTGGGGGGCCTGCACTGCCAAGGCCCAGGACCTTCATGCCTGTCTTGCCTTATACAGTGGACCCTTGTATAACAAACAGCTTGTATAACATAAAATTTGTACAACATAAAAAATTCTGGAGATAGGGGAAATTTGCTTAACATAATCATCTATGGGGAAAATTCATATAACATAAAAATGGGATCACTGTTTTCAATGCATTCCTATGGGAATTTGTATAAAGGAAAATTTGCTTAACACAATTTTATTTGGAATGAATTAATTCCTTTATACAAGGTACCACTGTACTTTCAAAAGACTTTTGTGTACCAGTTGAAGTTTTCCTCTTTCTCCAAAAGGAAAGGAGATCCATTTAACACTTAAACCACATTTGCTTGGCCAAATGGTGGCCCTGGGAACCATGATGAGAAAGAATTACTCATGACTGATTTGAGACACTCTGTGGATCCTTTGTCATCCTCTGTTCTTGTCTACCCAAGTCTACTGCTTACCAGTTGTCTCAATCAAGAAACCGTTTCTCCAAATAAAAATATGCGATTCTGGAAGAGAATTGCATTATTTTCTTTGACCTTAGTTTCCTGGTTCAGTAATCTCCCGTTTCCCAAATCCCCAAAGCAATAAGATCTCACCCCATTAGCTGCTTACGGGGATCAAACTGCCTTTGTATGCATTCTGTTTCATGAGGCAAAATAGCAAATTGTATCCTCCAGCCACTCAAGGAAAAGCACAGAGTCCCCCAGCATGCCCAGTATTTTGATATAGCAGACAGAAAATCCATCAAGCGCCCTTTGTCTTCTCTAAAAATAAAAATGCAGTCATAGCAGAGCACTTTCACAATATTCCAAAGCTGCCGGAGGAGGGTGCTGCCTCTCTCACGCTGATGCTTGGACTGACTTGGCTCAAAACTGATATCATTGTCAGGATGGGGATTAAAGGGGGCAGGCAGAGAGAGAGAGAGGAGTCCTCTCTTTTCATCTCCCCCTTTCCTCCCCACCTTGATCATTTCCATAGTTACTTTCACCTCAGAACATCTGTCCTTCCTCTGAGGAGATAGCCAAGTCTCTCATGTGTCCTAGTGTCGTCCTTCTTCCCCCTCTTCCTTCCAGTCAGAGGACTGCACAGTTTCATATACATATTTTGAGTATCTGAAGAGTGGGGGAACAACTTGCAATGCACTGCTATGTACTTGCAGAATTGTTAGTTGACACCAGCCAGACTGTGGCTGCATCAAAATGAAGGGGGAAAATGAAAAGGTGTTCTTCAATGCATAAAGGGTTCTAATTGCATGCAGTGACAGGATATGTTTTGCTTGAGTGTTACAAAGTCAGTGTCAAAATGATAAAAGGCAAGCAATTCTCTAGTATGGTGTATGATCTGATATATAAAGCAGATTAGTTCTGGTTTCTCCCCCATATTTCTCTTTTGCAGTTAGGGAAAAGGTAAAACACTTAGTCCATGAGTCCTATGAATATTTCAACCAGCAACCATTTCATTGCTGTGTGCATTGATCTCATTAATAATAACCCCAAACCATCCAAAGTTAGGAAATGCTATTTGATTTGTTTCTTTGTTTGTTTGTGCCACAATCTCCCATTAGCATGCTAGTAATTGAATTTTGGGAGTTATGTCCCCACACATCCAATCTGGAAGCACCTAAAGTTTTTAGGCATGACAACTGATGAGAGACTGGTGAGAGGACATCAAATAGTGTCATTAAAATTTTTCCCTTATATTGGTGGCATAGTTTATTTATTTATTTAAAATATTTGAATCCCACCTTTCTTCTTTAAAGGACTCAAGGCAACTCACAACATTGAAATATGTATTTATTGTTGAGAACAATGAGTTTACAATGGCTGTTACCATCATTTAAAGCAGGGGTCCTCAAACTTTTAAAAGAGGGGGCCCCCTCAGACAATGGTGGGGGACAGACTATACAGTATGACCCCTGTATCTGCTGATTCACCACCAGTGGAATCAGTTATGCACGGATGGCAAGTGGCATGCAAATGCTGAGGAATGCCTGCCCGCCCGCCCACGTGCCTGCAATATCGGCACCGGCGGCAGTGGCTGTGTGCCCTGGAGTGCCTGCTTGCCCATCTGAGAAGGAGAAGATGGAATAGAGAGGGAGGGAGAGGGAGGCAGCAGCAGGCAAGCTGGTGGAAATGTCTGTTGGCGGTGGTGGTGGGCAGCAGAGCCCCATGGACTTTGTGCGTGGCTTCCTCTTCCTCCTCCTCTTCCTCCTCTTCCTCTTCCTCGTTGTCTCTCACTTCCCTACTCCATCTTCTCCAACCCATCCCACACTCCCCTTTCGCCATTGCCATTGTTGCCGGACAGCAGCAGGACTGAGCCCTCCATGCGGCTCTTGCCGGGCTGCCCTCTCCTCCTCCTCTTCTCTCTCTTGCTTCCCCCCACCATGTCTGCTCCCCGGGGGCCTTGTTCTGCACTTGCTGGTGGGCCAGGTTCAGGACCCGGATCTGGCTCACGGACCATAGATTGAGGACCTCTGATTTAAAGACAATATTTAAAGCTAAGAATAATGAACCAAGAGGTGTCATACATAATTAAAAGGCAATGTAAAAGCTAAGAACAATAAGTATACTGTTTTTTTTTAAATGCCACTATGAGAAATGGAAAATATAAAAATACCCAAATTAAAATTGTATCAGAAAGGGATGGTGCCATCTCCCAGTCCTTATACCAAAGCCTACTGGGCTGCTGTTAGAATCTTTCTTCAACACTGCTAAGAAGGCTTTCCAACACTCACAAAAACCTCTATCACAGGTAGCAGGCTATCACAAGGACCATAGTAAGCCAGATGGACTCCACCTCCCTCCCTCCAGTACCATGCTGCCACTTCCAAATGGCAGGCTCGCACTACATACAAAGCCATACTAGCTAATATAGGTATATGAATTGATTGATCATATTTCATAGATATAGACTATAAATCCTGTAGATTATTTATATATGCATTAAGTTATATGTGCATTAAGTTGTATAACTCATGAATCAAGCTGGCTCTAGCTAATGAGGCACCTGTCATGTGAGACTTATGCCCAGTTGTGCCTAGTAATGTCCTCAGTGGCTCATTAGTGGCATCACATTACCATGAGTTATCCAGTTTAGCTTACATGATTGTAAATTGCTAACAGGATTCTGGCTATGCTTTTTAAAAGGCAAAATAGAAGCCATCGAGACTGAAACAAAGGTCAGGATCAAGAAGTATGGCATTTGAAGTATGAGTGTCAGCTCTAAAGCATAGTACCCTAGACTCACAATTCATTCTGGGTGGAAAGCTGCCAGTGGTGCCATTATCATCGGTCATGCCACCTCTAGTGGCACAAATATAATGGAGGACAATTTTCATCAGTGGTGTGCTGTGCATCGGGAGGAACTGTTCAAAATCTCTCTCTCTGTATGATTTTGATTCTCATTTCAATGTGGTTGACATCAGGGTCAGAAATGTAATAATACATTTCAGATGTCTTGCATGACCGCCAGGCACACACTCACTCTCTGTCTCTTGTCTCTCTCTATCTGTCCATGAAGGAAAGTAGATTTTCTGCTCAGCCATTTAAAACTAGTTTGGATTTCAGTTGCTGTGAGTTTTATTTGTTTAATTTCATGTTTAAAATTGTATAATTATTTGGGCTATCCCTTGGGTTCCAGGAAAGAGATCAAGAAGTACACACTTTTGAATATAATTAAGAGGCATTTATATTTGCATAACATAGCTATAAATAATTGATTATAAAGATTTGGTCATTGTTTCATAACAGTGGTGTATAATGCATTTTTAGCTTTTATTTACAACTCCTAGTTTTGTTATGATTCTAACGATGCTTAATTCTTCTTCTTCTTCTTCATCATCATCATCATCATCATCATCATCATCATCATCATCATCATCATCATCATCATCAATTTGTTTTCTATACCGCGCCATCTGGCAGCACAGCCACTCTGGGAGGTTTACAAAATACCTCATAAAAATGAAACAATATACAATGTATAGCAACATAACAAATAAAAAAGGATACACATGACTAAATCTACTTTAAAATAGTAAAAACATATTCAAAAAAACAAATATCAGCAGACGGCATAACAGTGAAGCAGCAGGCAATGAAAAGAATAATGAATGATCAGGGAAAGCAGATCTATTAAGCCATGTCTTCAGATGTTTTTAAAAGACTGATAGCATGGGAGTCAGTCGAATTTCAGGTGGGAATTGGTTCTATCGTAAAGCCGAGGCCCTGCTACTGAAAAGGCCCGGTTCCTTGTTGACGATTTACAGGCTTCTTTTGGTGTAGGGACCCTCAAGTTACCTGTTTGAGATGAGCAGGTTATGTGGGTGGAATTCTGTGGAAGGAACCAGTGAACATTCATCATCTATTATTATTATTATTATTATTATTATTATTATTATTATTATTATTATTATTATTATTATTATTATTATTATTATTATTATTGGGTATCATATCAATTGATCAGATGATTAAGCAATATTATGACTAAGTAAATGATCCAGATAATCTGGATTATTATGAAACCATTTGAAAGCATCAGTATACTGTGTATGTGCCACCGATATACACTCAGTTCTGGCAGTATACTAACTTTCTCCCAGATAATGGTGTGCAGACCTGAGAAAATCTGCAGACTGCTTGTAGAGAATATTCTTTACTGGTCATAGTGAGAGGCATATATTAATTATTCCCCATTCCCATTCTCTTCAATTTAATCCTTTTAAAAGTGGCATTTCTTTTTTCATTTGTGAATATCTGGTAGTGACAACTATAGGCCACCAGATGGTGATCATTTTGTATCATTCTTTAAAACTGAAGCATAGCTAGCATTTATTCTTGGGGGAGGGGGTGTAATGGCTTAGACTATATCATGACCAATTTTGGTTGGAAAACAATAACAATGTACTGTAAAATAGGAGCCAATCTGCAAAATTATTTTTGTCATGTAACAATTACACACTGTGATACATAGTGTGATAAGCATTGCTTTTTTTATTCCCCACAATCAAAGTGTAGGCTTTCTGACATTTATATCCCAGTGAATTTTGTGATCTAATGATAACGAATCAAAAGTTCAGCTTTGAGAGTGAGATATTGGCAATATCATGGCGTATGATGGGAAGCTGTTCAGATCTAACTCTTTATTCTGTGTCCATTTCAATTCAGTGTTTCCTGGAAGACAAATGGGATGCAGCCTTGCTGCCTTCCTTTCTGCTTCTCACTTGAATAAAATCTATGATTCAGATTGTATCTTCCTCTCTCTAAAATGGTTACATTGGACCTCAAGTAGTAACATGGAAAGTGGTTTTGCAGGATTCTAATTTGAGGTGCCCCTTTTCAAGAAAGGGTAGTTTTACAACCTCCAGAACCTTATTAATGGTATGAAGCATGTGTTTGTACAATTGAAGAGTGGTGGCTCAGTCTTTCTTGGGAAACAGAAGGGACTTGAATTCAAACACAAATTGCTGATTTTCATCTAAGTTACTGATGTAACTAAAGTATGGAGCACAATGACATTCACTTTTTCACCTGCAAGACTAATTAAGCCTGTAGCTCAAATACATTCATTTTATGTAAAAAAAAATACACTGCAATTGATATTATTTCCCCATATTCCCTGGCATATTATTACCCTTTTATAAATGTATTATGAATAGTAGAAATAGTCTGAAGTTCCATGCTGTATTATTTGGAAGCTGTTTTGGAGGGACTTACCTGAACATCAGGTAGCTTAATTTATGTTGCTTTGGTAATTTCCCCCCAAAGTACCAGCAGTTTGCATGGTGAGCTCCCTGTGATCATGTCCAAAGGATCACTTAGAGTTTATTTCAAAGCATTAGGGCAGGGGTGTCCAATCTTTTTGCAAGGAGGGCCAGATTTGGTGAGGCGAAAATGTGTGGGGGCTGACCATTCAGCCACATTTGGTCCCCCGGGCCAGACTTTGGACAAGTCTCTATAACATGCAAGGAGGCGGAGAGGATGCTGCAGCAACTGAGCTGGGGGCAGCTAGTCAAGGCAGGTGGCTGGGGGGATGGACAGAGGTAGGGAGGGCAGGCAAACCATAGAACTGCAAGCTGGTATCTCCATCCAGTATGGGGAGGGTCTGAGCTGGTGGGCAGAAGAGGCCACGGGCCGCTCAAAATTTAAAAGGGGGCCACATTTGGCCCCCAGGTCTGACTTTGGACATGCCTGCATTAGGGCATGGCATATGCTCTTTTCTGCTGTGTGTAGAAACTTGATGATGAATAAAAGCCACTGCCTCTAAATATTGCAAATAAATCCCTGGGAAATTAGATGTGTAAATTATGCTAAATTATGTATCTGTTCACCTAAGTGAAACAAGCATGGTTTGTTTCTGTAGGACTTTCAACCACAGAGCCTGGTTTATTTTCAGGTTTCTACATTTCTTATGGGAAATAAGATTGAATCTGAGACTCTTTCTCTGGCCCAGTGACAAGTTAGCACTTTGGTCTGAACTCTCAAGATAAGTCCGTTGCCTTTCTTACCACTACCCCTAACACTGGCTACAGGCACCTGGCTCTCCTCAACACAGGGTGGATGTAACTGGTGGCCATGAATTTTAATTCTCCTGCAATGCAGCCTTGTCTCAGAAATAATACTTGTCTAGAGCAGTGGTTCCCAACCTTTTTTGGCTGTGACGCCCATTTATAACAGCCAAATAACCTGTGTCCCCTCCCTCCATATTTGCATAAAAGGCATTTAAATTGGGTAAAGTCATTCCTTCTCAGAAAGTAATCCCCTAGAGCAGGGATGGCGAACCTTTTTGGCACCAAGTGCCCAAACTCGGTGGGGGGAGGTCAGGATTGGTGGAAGCGAAGGGGGGCGAAGGCAGCAGTGTCAGTGTAATCGGATGTGGCTGTGGGAGGGGCAGGGATGGCGGCACTGATGGTGGCGGATGCAGGGTTGGTGGCGGCAGGGGCGATAAGGGTGATGCGGACTGCGGCGGTGGCAGTGGGGGGGTCTGGATTGGCGGCAGCAGGGGCAGGGGCAGGGGCAAGGGCAGCGGGGTCAGGGTCATTTGTGGTGGCGGCAGTGGCTGGAGGAACTCCTGGAGTCCATCACGCCTCTCCCGGGGGCCGCGTCATCTGCCAGCCGCCCGCAGCCCCCTCATCAGGTGACCTGGGGGAGGTGGCTGGAGGAAAGGCCCGCAGCATTCGCCTCCCTCTTGGCTGGCTGGTTAGCTAGCTGGCCGGCCGAGTGAGATGCTCTCCACAGCGACAGCAGCATCCAGGCCTCTCTTCTCCTGCCGCCGCTTCTTCTCCCTGCCCCTCCTGCCCCTCCACCCTCCCTCCTGACAGAAGGTGTGTGTGTGTGGGGGAGATGAGAGAGGAGGAGCCCGCTGTCTCCGGCATCGGGGCTGAAGCAGGATTCTCATCGGTGATGGCGGTGGTGGTGGCAGAGGGCGGGGGCGATGGCAGCACTGGCGATGGGGATGGTGATGGCAGGGTCGGCCTGGCACGCAACATGCTCCCTGCCCCCCCACTTCCCTCTCCACAAATCCCTCATGGCTGGTCCAGCGGAGGGTGAAGTGGGGGGGGCAGGGAGCATGTCACGTGCCAGGTGAAAGCTCTTTGCATGCCACCTTGGGCACGCATGCCATAGGTTCGCCATCCCTGCCCTAGAACATAGGTGGTGAGCCTTTGGCACTCCAAATATTTTGGACCCCAACTCCCAGAATTCCAAGCCTGTATAGCCAATGACAAAGGACTGTGGGAGTTGTGGTCCAAAATCTCTGGAGTGCCAAAGGTTCACCACCACTGCCCTAGAGTAATTGCTTCTTTTACATACATACACATGCACACTAATTTTAATGTTCTGCTTTGAAGATTAAGGAATAAATTATTTAACAATAATTTAATCACATATCAGGTGATTGGCACACACACACACAGAAAACAGATAGCAACCCCTTTGGGGGGGCACTACCCACAGGCTTGGAAACACTGGTCTAGAGCAGTATTTCATTAGGGCACCCAAAGTATTACACATAGGTGCTGCGCCTATGTTCAAACAGGAGAGCACCTGCTGCCATCAGTGAGGAGCAGTGGGGTTCCGCTGCCATCAGGGCTCCACCCAGAGAGTTGTTATTATCTGCCATCAAGTGGCATCCAGTTTATAGCAACCCTATGTATGAGAGGTCTGCAAAATGTTCTGTCCTCAACAGACCTGCTTAGCTATTGTAAACATAAGCCTGTGGGTCTCTTTAGGGAAGAATCCATCTTGTATTGCGTCTTCCTCTTTTCCTGCTGTCTTCAGCCTCTCCCACCATTATTGTCTTTTTTTTTTGGAGAATCTTGCCTTCTTATGGTGTTCCCAAGTACAACAACCGTTATTTCATCATTTTGCCTCCAGAGATGTGTGTTATGCTCTTGAACCCACCATTTTGTTCCTTTTTCTGAGCCAGGTCAGGAGGAGCCCTTTTGCAATACCATTTGGAAAGAACCATCAGAGAAATTGAGATGCAAACATTCAATGCACCACTTTAATCCAACAGTTTCCCTGCTCAATACAGGTTTCTGAGGACCAGTAACCTTTTGGGAGGACTGACCCACATGTATTCCTAGTTGTGGCCACAAAGATCATCTTTAATTCTTATTGGAGTGAAGACGTATGCCATTTGCTACAAATGGTAAAATGCAAACCATGTGCTTCTAATTAAGTCTCCTGTGGAACATTTGTGTTAGTGTAAACTAGAGTTTTTGTTAGTGTAGACTTTAGTTTGTTATAGTGGATAGAATGATGGTCTAGGTCTCAGGAGGACTCCAATCACTGCTGGTGTGGAACTGGTTAAGCTATTCTTTAAATATCTCACTTACCTTGAAAGCCCTTGACTGGACACCACATAGCAAAATGTTATTGTTATTAATTCTCTTAACTAGCCACGCATTACAATTTACGTTTCCTTTACCTCAACACAATTATTATTGGTATACAATTTGTGACTCCAAACTGTTTTGATATCAATGTTACATGAGTGTCGTTGTTGCTCTGTGGGAGGAATGTTGACTGAGAGAGGAAGATAATACCAAGGCTTGCTTTGTAAGCACATAGCAGCAGTGTTATTAAGTCTTAAAGATGTTGACAATTTTAAAATAAATCTGAGGAGAAAGAAGAAGCCATTGCAGCTCTTGGGTACCATTTTCTTGCAACATTTTTTATTAAGGCAGTGAATGAAGAGGATTTATTACACAATGCCCCTTCAAACCTATTAGACAAAGAATGTCAGACATATAGATGTGGGTTTTTAGCATACCCCTCATTGCCATCTTTTCTTAATAACTCTCAGGGCTTTATGTTGCCATGACAACAGTTTGTTTGAAAGTTCAAATGTGAAGGCCTTTCTCTTGTGAACACAGTTGGCTTTCTATTTGAGGGTTGTAAGAATATCTAACAGTGGGATTGTGACTTGGAGGTGGGAGCAACAGGAGGCAGGAGGTGAGTTGAGTTGCCAAAAATATTGAAAAGGGAGAAGCAGAATCAATGTGAATAAAATGAAAGGGGCCCTTTTAACTAAGAGTTATTTTTTACATGTTAAATCAGAGGACTTTTCTTCCTTTATTCAACACTGCTGTGTAGGAATCATCTGTTTGTGCATAAATGCACTGTCCTCGTATCACATAAAGTGTCATTAGTCTCTTTTGAAATCACAGGGTAAATGCTCTTGGCTGAGTCCGATGGTCAAAAATGTTGATGATGTCATCACTATAGACACTGATCTTTAATTTAAGTTATTCTTTCGCATTTACCTACCTGGGTTTACCCGGGTCCTGAGGCTGCCAAGTGATCCATTTTGATGTGAGGAAGTCTTTGTGAGCCTTGCAATTGGAAGGAGCCTTTTATATCCAAACATCACTGGTAGGATGCTCCTAGAGTTGTGAAAGAGAATTTTTGAGCCATGGTAGTTAGATAATATTAATCATCTTCATTTCTAGTCACAGCCTGGAAAAGTTAATTGTTTTCACTAAAGGTTCACCGGAGGTCCATGAAACCCAAAGTCAGCCGTCATGGCCACTGGGTATACAAGTTGGGTGATTCTGGGGCTTGTACTTCAAAAAGTAAGCTCCCCACAGATTTTGGGCATACAACCCCTTTAAGAAGTACATGAGTTTCTGCTTGCTTCTTGGTAGGCAGCTTTATACCTAAAAAGTAGCTTTAATGACCCTAAGTAACACTACTTGTTTCCTGGATGTACCTTGTTACAAGTAACTACTGTACAACTAGTCAACTTCCAAGCTTTGGTTCTCCAAAATCTGTTCTTAGCTCTAATGCCTGAGTTCTGCAGCCTACATGAATATATTAATCTTTCCATATATGTGTCAGGAAATATATGTACATGTCATTTTTATCCCTGGGAAGTTCTGTGAAATTCCCTATCAGTTATTTCACAGAAACCAGAAACAGTCCCACAGAATTACTGTGGTTGAAGGAGAGTGTTGCAGGATTCTATTCAGGACCCTGTGACTTGAATGAAGGTGCGGCCTGGGAGGGTTGCTCATCAACTTTGCAGAGAAGGCCAGAGAAGGACAAGAAGGCTGAAACGGGAGTCAAATATGGGACCCAACTAAGAAAGTGCATTTTAAGAGAATTAAATGTAACATTCTGCATAACTTTGTAAGAATTAGATGTGCAAATATAGCACCTGGCTTGGGAGCAGCACACATGGAAGCAATTGAGAGGTTCTTATTCAGTGGTGGTGAACCTTCGACACTCCTGATGTTTTGGACCACAATGTCCAGAGTTCCAAGCTTGTATTGCCAATGACAAAGGACTGCAGGAGTTGTGGTCCAAAGCATCTGGAGTGCCGAAGGTTTGCCACCACTGTATATAGGTCATTAAAAAAGCATGGGTCAGCATTATGATATGGGGTCTGAAAAGAGTAACACACTTATATTGGATTCACTGAAATGTAGTGTCCAGATTGCAAGAAGCCATAGAATTGTTCTTCGGTTTTATCAGATCTCACCTGGAATACTATACTGTATCTTGTACTAGATGATGCAAGTTATAAAAGAACACGAGCAAAGTGGAATCTTCCCAGAGGAGAGGTGGCAGGAATGGTGAGGGGTCTAGAGAGCAACTCCTAAGAGGAAATTTCAAGGATACGGCTATGTTTAGCAGTGCTATATGATGACACGGTTCAATTAATTTTCCATAATTGAATAAATCCAAATCAGCATAGCACAATTTCTAGTAGAATGTGGTCAAGGATTTATCAATGCCATAGATTCCAAACTGGAGCCATGTCAGCTTTTCGTAGCAGGGATGAAAGGAGCAACATGTGATCACTAAAGATAAGACAGTTTACAACTTATGTCATAATTAATCTGTTTTAATGGCTACAGTACCAATTTCTATAGTGATGATGAAAGAAAACTAAGGGTTCTTGACATGAATGAAATCATTTTATACATAATGGCCAGCATCCTTTTGCAGAGTTCCTCTGGTGCAGCAAGAATGGTATCCATAGCAGATCTTTACTGCAAAGGAAGAAGAACAGTATGAGGGTATGCAAGACTTTCTTTCACTATGCAGAAGGTGAACACAACTCAGAATTCAGAAAGGAACTCTATGACTGCTAGTAAGATCACCCAACTGTGTTGGTAGCTCTACAGGCTAATACTGAGTTCGTTTATTTGTTCCCTAATTGCAACAATTCTAATTCTATACATTTTCTCGTTTTTAAAAAGCTACAGTGGAACCTTGACTTACATCATTAATCCATTCCAGTGGTCTAGACTTAAGTCAAACATGACTTAAGTCAAACGAACGTTTCCCATAGAAAGTAATGGGAAAGCGGATTAATCCGTTCCAGATGATGAAAAAGACCCCCGAAAACATTTAACACAAATTTGACTGGAATAGGAGATTCCATCTGGGGATATAAATGAAATGTCTCTTCAAAGAGAGGAGGAGGCAGTGGAATTATAGTCCACAAATTATATGCCTCCACTTTTTAATGTTCATAGCAACAATGTCTAACATTTAAGTTTTACTGATTTTTAACCTGATGTTCCAAGTTCTGAACAACTCTATGCTTACCATTAGAGTCCCACAACTTTACAGCTCCCCAACTAAAATGCTTCCACTGTGGACCAGACTTCTGCAGCCAGATTTTTTACAAGACTGAGCCGACTGTCTAACCAGCAAGGCCAGCCCCGAGCTCCCGGCCCTTCTTCTCCTCCGGCAGAACTGGCGGCTTAGGTGAGGCCGAGGACCAGCTCCAGGTGCTCTGAGCTGGCCTCGCTGAAGCCACCGCTGCCAGAGGAGGGGAAGAAGGCAGGAGCAGTTTGGAGGCGGCAGCCGCGATGCTGGGTTGTGGCTGTCGCCCAATTCCGGTGCCTTGCGCCGGGGCTCCGAGATGTAAGTCGAAGCCTGCGACTCAAGTCAAACAGGCCCCTTCTTGCTGCAAGTTAAATATGATGCAAGTCAAGCAGTATGTAAGTCAAGGCTCCACTGTATTTAGAAAGTAGGGCTTAGTTTCTTTCTATGTAATCATCTTTTACACCTTGTAGTTTATATACCTCTAAATGTATCCCAATGATACATTTGTTAGTGTTGACTTGAACACTCGTGGATGACAACCTGTTGCATTTGGTGTAGTCCAGAGTTGAAGTTATCAATGGGACGTTATGCCCAAGCGGTTTATGTATCCAATTGTCCAACTGGTTATGAAGCTATGCTCTCAGAACAGCTTCCTAGATAAAATTTCCACCCTGGTACAAATCCTGCAATGGTTTAGATGTCATTAAATTATCCATACATAGCTATACAACCACCATCAAAACATGCATAACTTGGTAATGCAGATGATTAATATAATAATGTATATAACATGATAAAATATATCAGTATCAAAGGAATATGTATAAATACAAGATGCACACACTGAATTTAAAAGGTAATTAGGCTTCAGGGCAGAAAATTGGCCAGTTTTTAAGTCAAATAATAACATTGTGTAGAGATGGGACTGAATTGTAAAATAAATCACATTTTCTGATGAATCTGGCTGATTTATCAAAATCCATAGATTTGCTGACAAGCTTCCCTTGATCTGCAATCCCTCCAAGTTTGGTGAAGACTGGGTTTTCCCAACCCATTTGATAAAGGGGACATGCTTTCTGGCTAGTGGATGAGAGTCGGGACAAGCCTCTTTGCAAGTTTGATGCGTCTGGGTGCCTGGGGGCACTTTCTGGGGTGGCCCTATTTGGACGGATGTAACTTGGTAGTCTGAACCCCAAACTTAAACAGACTTGTAGGACTCGTAGGAGACAGTCAGAGGATGCATCTCTGCAACCTCTAGGCCTCTAGATGCCCCAGGAGAGGCCTTTTATAGCATTTTAAAACTTGAATATTGAAAAATTTTGGTCTCTCAAGAAAAGAAGTCCAGTTGCCATGACTCATCTTCCAGATAAACTCACCTGAATGACTGAGAATCTTCACAGACATTTTAAAGAGGAGCTGAATCAATTTGTTGATTCAGTCCATCAGTGCAACTCATCAATTCATAAATTCATCAATTTGTCAGCCCTGCCAGATCATGAATTATGACAAATCACATTTTTAAAAACTCATTCCCATCTCTAATGTTGTGTATTGGCAATAGTCAAGTTTTTTAATATTAAGATACTATTTGCAATAATTTGGCCCATGTAATTTGGTGTAATTTGCTTTTGGTGTGTTCTTTATAGAATTAGAAATCACAGAATCGTTTACTTTTTGGATTCAGAGCTTTCTATTCCTGTGACAATGGTAGCTGGCCACCACTCATGCCAATAACCAGTAATAGTTAGTCATCAACCAACCAAGTACTGAATATGCATGAAACAATTATCGTTAACTTTAATTGCTAGTTCTCCAGTTCTCCTTCCAACCTTATTTCATTGTCAGGCACAAAACTTTAAATACCACTTGTCAAAACATGAGCTATACCGAGTTGTATGATAAGTAAAAACAGTGGTCAATTTTTTTTTAAAAAAAATGCCATGCATAGAAAATAATTGCTGAAATTTATCTGTAATTAGCAGCCTCAATCTGAATGGCTTTATCTGAAGCTGATGATAGCAAAATTTGCATCAATTATTCTCTAGGCAATTTAATATTTACAGCAAGGCAGTAATATAGAAGGAGGCAATAATGATTGCTGATGAAAGAAAGTATATCCCTTTAATCCGGTCTGCCAGGTGGCCACTGTTCTTGGCTAACACCAGTATTACACACAATACATGTAGGCAAAAAGTTCAAGGGGACATAATTTAAGTGGAGGCAAATACCTCTGGGCCTTAAAGCAAATCACCTAACACATAGAGCTCTATCCTTTCATGTCTCCTCTTACCTGCTGCCTGGGACAAAACCTCGCGACAGAGTTGGTCTTGGCTATAAACAGGAAGTCTCCATGGCCTGGGGTAAAAATTCAAGTCAGAGCTTGCAAAAGTGACTTTTCAAGATTATAACTAGTCCCCAACTCCTGCAGCCTGCATGATCCCGCAGGAGTTTGGGTTTTGTGGACCAACAGCCACCTTTCCAAACTTTGAATCAAGTACTATCATAGGAGTGATGCATTCACAGGAGCAAATTCCAAAGGACTCCACTGCTGTCTTTGTGATATCAGCCTGTGGTGACTAGAATCAAGCAGTAAAAAGGTAAGGGTAAAGAAAGGTTCCCCCCGCACATGCTTGCTAGTCGTGTCCGACTCTGTATTCAAGCCAAAGAGCCAGTGTTGTGCATGTCCGTGGCCACGTAGCCGGCATGGCTGCACAGAAACGAGAAGGGCAAATACTTTCTATTCAAAGAACAGAAGCCACGGAAATTACTGCAGCTGCTGAGTTCAGTGTGACTGGGCAATGGAAGGGATAAAAGAAAAAGGAATTTGGGCCCCTGAAAACGCAGGTGGTTTGAGGGATGCTCTTTGTAACAAATACTTCCCAAAGAAAAAATACAGATAAATATTGCATGGATTTTCATTTGTTCTCCTTTCTCATCCTATTTTCCTGGGAGGTCTTGCTCCATGAAATCTGTGCCTGTCCATCCCATTAAAGGATCAAATGTTTTAAAATCAAATGTCATATTCTCTCTCCTCTCCCCTAGATCTACTCTTGATTATTTAATCTCTGCCTCATACTCCCCCCCCCTTTAAAGCATTCAGGCTCAATTAAATTAATAGTCTTCAGGAAATATTATTTCCAGTATAATTATTATACAGTGCAAATTAATCAAGGAGTTTCATAAATTGTAATAATTGCTACAATATCAACCAAAATCCTTAAAAAATGTTCATGCTTCCAAGAACTTTTCAAATTGTCAATCCACAGATGTATCATACACAAACATACCATGCCATGCTCTGTTATATATCCCCGGATAAAAATATATAAAATGAAAGTAATGAAATCACAAGCAATTTGATCATGATTCTATGGTGAGAGTATAGAATGGGATGCAATAACTTTGTCAGGTGCCTTTGTTTCAAAAGGAAACAAATGTTTACAAAAACTCATCATGCTGTTGGATTTTTCTGACATCTCTGTGGTTATTATTATGCGAGGGCAACAGTCTACCATCCCACTGAAACTAACAGCAGAGCATGACACTGGTGTATTTTCATAATATTAGACTGTTTCTTTTATCCTGAATTTTAATTTTATTAAAATCATTTAATTTTTTTACACTCAATTTTCTCACCATGCCAAACTATGCAACACTTATTACTTGTACAAGCAGGAATTCTTCTGGCTTTGAAGCAGGAGCAGGTAACTGTTTGGGGTTTAAGTATTACAGTGCTTCAGTAGGAGCCTTTCAGCATCAGCAGATCAGCAATGAGTGGCTAGTGCCAGCAAGGTGGGACCACCCAGTCTCACATGTGTTATACATGTATATACGGATCTCTTCCTGGATTGCCAACTGGCAGCATCTTCTCTCCATGCAACTGGGGTGGGGTGGGGCTTTTCTCAGTGCATGAAGAAGAATCTGAGTGACAAGAGGCTCCAGGAGGAGATCACTGCCTGGCAGTATGTTCTTGTCTTGAGAAAGGCAAAAGGTGAAGGATGCCTTCAGGAGCTGCAGCTTCTCCAGGCTCCAGGCTCATGGAGGGTCTGGCTTCTGACTGAGTCATCTCCCATGTCCTTTCATGCTTCTCCAACTGGTAGGGCTTCAGGCTGGGGAATGGAACAATGTGTGTGTGTGTTGAAGGGTTTTTTATTTTTATTTTTTTAATGTGTGTGAGAGTGTTTGGAGATTTGTGTGTGTGCGTGTTGAATCTGGTCTCTGGGTGTCTGAATTTCGTTGTATGTGTATACTGTGTATATACACACAATGACAATAAATTATTATTATTATTATTATTATTATTATTATTATTATTATTATTATTATTATTATTATTATTATTATTATTATTATTATTATTAATAGTTGGACTTGTATTTTTGTACAAAAATACCCATTTCACACACCTCGAGACATATAGACACACGAAGACACAGACACACAGACACAGACACACACAGAGAGAGAGAGAGAGAGAGAGAGAGAGAAAGAGAGATTTAAAATGGGCAGACGTGTGTGTTTTTGGAAAGTATGCACAAATATGCTTTAGCCCAATGGTGGCACACCCTTGGCACTCCAGATGTTTTGGACCACGACTCCCAGAATTCCAAGCCTGTATTGCCAGTGACGAAGGACTGTGGGAGTTGTGGTCCAAAACATCTGGAGTGCCGAAGGTTTGCCACCACTGCTTTAGCCAATGGAAAAATCATGAAGAACATGTATATGCATATATTTCAAAAGAACTATACATTTGTGTTTTGGAGGAAAAATAGCTCAGAAGAGGAAGAAATCTTAGTTAGAACCCCAGTCAGTCAGCTGGGAAAAGCCAGAATGGTAGAATATGGATCTGGCTTTTGGGACAGTGGTTCTTCACTGCTGCCTTCAAGAGCCATCAGAAGGGACTAGATCAGTCATGTTCAAACTTCAGCCCTCCTGATGTTTTGGACCACAACTCCCAGAATTTCAAGTTTGTATTGCCAATGACAAAGGACTGTAGGAGTTGTGGTTAAAAACATCTGGAGGGCCGAAGTTTGGACATGCCTGGACTAGATTATTAGTGGATGATAAGCAGTGTTAAGGAAGCAACGATCTCTTAGAAAAGAATATATGAGCTAGCTTTTCAGTCTATACCTAGAAGCCTTGCTCATGGAGTCTCACCCAGAAGAACAAATGTGCAAATGTGACAGTCAAAAAGCTTAGATACTGATCTGTGTGAGTTAATTAACTTTTTCTCTGTCCTCCCCCATCCCTTTCCTATTTGGTCAGCCTTGAGAAAGGAAAACAGCACTCCAGCAAGCACATAAGCTAAGGAGCAAAGGACTGAATCCATAAATGGCCCACTGAGACATGCCCAATGAGACATGCCATTTTCTCAGCTCTGCTTGTACCTCCACTCTCCCTGCCTCCTCACAACGATTGCCTTTTCTGATGCGTTGATGGCAGCAGCAGTGGCAGCTGTACCACCATGAAACAGGTGCTTGTAGACCAAGCTGCTCTTTCTAAAAGAGAATGGCATAGCATAGGGGACAGAATATATACCCACCAAATGCAGAAGAATTCATCATACTGTTTGAGACAGAGCATCAAATTGTACTGTAGATCAGATTGTATAGGATCCAAAGCCAGCAAAATTATTTTAGCTCATGACGTGAAATTCCATGAGCATTTTGCTCTACACCTGGCAGATCACTGTTGAGTGGGCTGGTACTTTCTCCATAGGCTGCCATTGTTAGGCTCATAAAATGGGATGACAGCTTTGAAGTGGGTCGTGCATTATGTTGAACTAGTCATCCCCCTCTTCAGCAGAAATAACTCATGGTTGTGCTCCCCACCCCACTCCCCAGAACATGCCAAGGGTGAGGGACATTTAGGGCTCACTTGGAGCTAGTAGAGAGAAGTCACATCAGTGTGCAGGCTTCGTATCTAAGAACCCAGTAGCCGTCTGTTGGCTTTCTAACTGGAAGGACATCTAGAGGGGAAGAGGAAAGAGGCAGTGTTGGAGTGAATGGTAGGCAGCTGCAAACCAAAAGGGAAGAGAGAGGATGTACAGTGTGCACACATGCATGTGTGAATTCTCCCTCTCAGGCAGTCTTCATCATTCTCTGCCACTTCATTGAAAACCAAATGCTTCTCAGGGAAGACATTCTTGTAAAGAGCTAGCTATAGTTTTAAATAATTATCTTAATAGATTCCCACTCCAAATTAAAGGAGGACATCTGTGTACTGCAGACAGAAAATGAGAGCATCCTTCCTAGCCTCTGTTCTTTGACTGGATGATTTCTCTCTCTCTCTCTCTCTCTCTCTCTCTCTCTCTCTCACACACACACACACACACACACACACACACACACACACACACACAC
>JAHTLZ010000114.1:15016439-15035197 GCA_023846285.1 Phrynocephalus versicolor
CACACACATGAGAGACAGTGGGTAATGGTATGCCATTATCTGGCAAATCAAATCAACATTCTACAAGGCAATTCCAAAAACTGGGCTGCCCAGACAGAAAACTAACAACTTTGAACCTGGTCTTCAGAACAGCATCAGATCTGGCACAGATGCAAACATCTGCTCTTGGTCTGTGCTAAACTAGGGGAAGTATCAGCAAGGGAGTTTTGAGTTATGAATTTTTAAAAACTAAAATTACGTAACCCACCTGTGCAGAAAGAAGCAATCTTTAATGGCCCTAGATTTAAAACACATCAAATCAATGGATCAAACTGAAACAACCAAACTTGCTGGTCTTGAAGGAGAATAGTTGCCCTGAGATTTTATGTATTTATTTATTTATTTATTAAATTTGGAAGGAATCTAAATAGCCTTATTGCAGCTTGTGAGACCTGAAGAGAGATCTGAATTTTTCACTCTGTCAGTAAGGACACAATTAACTTGACTCTCAGGAGAACTTTTTAACTCTTCCCAAGCCAAACAAGCATTGCAAAAGGATTCTGTGTCTGGTTGTAAAATATTGTATTTTTTTTTTAAAAAAAGAAAAACATTCAAAAGTTCACTCACTTAAGCTATGAAAATACTGTTTTGTGTTATGTCTGGAAATGGTCTTACCTGCTATTAGTAGACCTTTGCTGCCTGTAAAACTCCAAAGATGTTATGTACCATCAAGTCACTTCTGATATGACTATATGAGTTAATTGCCTCCAAAATGTCCTGTCATTAACTGTTGTGCTAATATGCTGTCAATGAACAGCATCTCTTATTAGGTTGTTACCTTTGCCTCCTGCCCTCCAACTTTTAGCAATATTGTTTTTTTCCTGTATGATAAGTACACATCATGCAGATTCCGGCTCATGTTAGGTCTTCCTTTCTTCCCACTGCCTGCTCTCCCACTTTTCTCAGTGATTTAGTCTTTTCTGGTGAGTTTTGTATTTTCATTATATCAGGCTTGACTTTTCTGCCTTTCTGTCTGACTGTGATATTTGTATGGCTCCGATACCACATTTCAAGTGAGTGGATCTTTGTCCTTCTTCACCGTCTTTCTTTCACATAGTATGGATGATTTTGACCTTAGTTTCCAGTGACAATCTTGGCTAACTCTCAGCTCTCCCTTTAGAAAAAATAATTGAAAGATTAGGGGATATACTTGGAAAGCATCCACGCAACATGTTCATCTTTTGGTCTTGATACAGCTTTTCATCGTGAGTTCATCCACCTCAAGGAAAGGGTTTTGAAAACCGGAACATGCTTTCTGGGCTGTATTCTATATTTTTCTTCATTGTATGTGTTGTACTTATTCACTCTTTGCTTCACCATTTCATTAAGTTCAAGAACAGCCCTTCAAAATGGCTGGCATTTTGCTCTTCTTGGTTCTTTCCTTTCCCAGCAGTCATAGTAATGATCATGTGCTCGCTCTCTCTCTCTCTCTCTCTCTCTCTTTTTGGATCCTCTACCGCCGGATAATTCTACTTCAGGGAAGCTTCTACTGGACTTTGTGTGTACTGAATACATACTTAAAATGTCAGTTTCAAAAAAGCCAAGAAATATATTTTATTTATATCTATTTTAAATTTCTTTAACCTACCTTTCTCCTTTAAAAGGACTCAAGACATCTTACAACAATTAAATGATAGCATTTAGGATTAATACCAATGGGTATACAATACTAAGAGAATCAATGAATGCAATACCAAAAAACTTAAGGAACAAAAAGCTCATTAAATGCAGTGAGATGCAAAAATCCATGTTTAAAAACTCTACTTGGCAGCCAGTCACTTAGGGAGAGCTTGTCTGAATAAAAAAGTCTTCACCAGCTTGCTGAAGGACAGGAAATATGGGGCCAGGCTAGCTTCCTATGAATTAAGGAGCAGCAACAGAGAATGCCTCCTCCCATGTCCCCAATAAATGTGCCTGTAAAAGTGGCAGGATGAACAGGTAGGCCTCATTTGATGAGGTCAGTCATCCAGGTGAGGGGAACAATTTATTCAAACTCACAGACACACTAAGGCAGAGACTTGTCCACCCAAAAGACACAACACCAAAACACGAGAGGAACAATATAGTATACACCAGGGGTGCCCAAACTTTTTGTAAGGAAGGCCAGATTTGGTGGCTGAGAAATTGTCAGGGGCCAGTTGCTCCCTGACCCTGCCACCCCACTGCAAGCCCCACCCACTGACCCATAAGCCCCACCCACTGACCCCTTGCAATCCCACCCGCAGGAAGGCAGGCAGGTACCAAGGGTGGGAGGGAGGGAGGTGGAAACCAAGAGAGGAAGGAAGGAAGGTGGGGAACAAGGTAGGTAGGTAGGTAGGTAGGTAGGTGGGGACCAAGGGAGGGAGGAAGGAAGGAAGATGAGGACCAAGGGAGGGAGGAAGGAAGGAAGATGAGGACCAAGGGAGGGAGAAAAGAAGGAAGGTGGGGACCAAAGGAAGCACAGGGAGCCATGGCCACAGGTCGCCCCTTGGATGAGGCAATCTGTGTGACCTTGCACCCCTCCAAGCTCACCAGCGGTGGCGACGGCTCACCCGCCAGCCCACCTCAAAGGTCCTTGGCAGTGGCAGAGGCCCGCTGGCCTGCCCAGCCCCACACATTCCCCTGCAGTGCCGGTGGTGGCAGACCGCCCGTCCGCCCTGCCGCCCAAGCTTCCCAGCAGTGCCGGTGGTGCAGCGCGGCCGATCACTGCCCCGAGCGTGCGCCCAACCTCACAATGTTCCCGGCTATGCCAGTGGCGGCGGCCCACCCACACACCGCCCTGTGCACGCGCACCTAGCTTCACAAGGTTCCCGGTAATGCTGGTGGGCGCCCGCGCACCATCCCCATGTGCACGCTCAGCCCCACAAGCTTCCTGGCGGTGCTGGTGGTGGTGGCCCACCCCCTCACCCACCCAGCCAGCCCCACAAGCTTCTGCTCACTGGGCGGCCGGGCGGCCCAGTCCCTCAAGCTTCCTGGCAGTGTCAGTGTTGGCAGAAGATTTAAAAAAAAAACATTGGCGTAGGAGGGGGAGGGAGGGGCGGGCCAGCCAGCTGCGAGCCACTCAGAATGGCCTGACGGGCCGGATTTGGCCCCTGGGCCAGACTTTGGGCAGGCCTGGTATACGCGGTCCAATGCAGTGAGGAGTTTGCATTGGAGAAACCAAACAGCTACTAAACAGGAGGATGGCCCAGCACAGGAGGGACAAAAGCTCAGAACTAGAATCAGATGTGTATCTTCATTTGAAAGACCAAGAACTCTACTTCAAAGATGGGGACATACACATATTAGAACGATAAGAGAGGCGGTTTGAGAGAGGGGTCAGGGAAGCCATTTATGTGTGTACTGAAAACCCCCCTCTCAACAGAGGTCGGGGACTTAGGCACAATCTGTCGGCCACATCACACTGCCCTTTAATCAATCCTCAGACAAATTAGAATCACTTCACACCTTCACCAGGATGGCCAAGGCTAATGACCCATGCTTAATGGATGTTGGGAACAATTGAAATGGTAGGACTTTCATGCAAGGTGAACTATAAATTGGAGGCCGCACTACCCACTTTTCTCAGACTGACAAAGCTGCTCTGATGAGCATTGAAGTATTATGATCTCACAAGCAAAAAAAAGTGCAGTTGCCCTAACTCCACTTTCAGACTCACGTGATGATGTTAACACTGGGGCAAGCTCATAGAGAGAAATGTGATCCTTGATTAACTTCGGCCCAAACATTTGAGACTGGATAGGTTAAACTCATCACTTTGGATTTTGCCCAGAAATGGGTTAGCAGCCAGTGGCGCTGCTATTACACTGGGTTGTGCAATCCCTGTGTCCATCCCCAGTTGGCAATCTGGCTGCTGCTTTTTGTACCTGTTGAAGCTTCCTGACACTTTCCATGAGAAGCCCCACACAGAGTGCATTACAATAATCCATCCAGGATGTAACATGGGATATTGTGGTTTTATATCCATGATTTAAAACTCCAGGAAATTGCCTGATATTGCTGCACAAGATTGTGCCCACATTGCCAGCAGGAAAAAGGATAACAGGCTTTACATAGCAAAGGGCAGCCTGAATGTTGACCATACCAATGGCATCAGTCAAGATGGTCTGCAGAATGCCCACTTGTGCTCACTACCATTTACAATTGTCAAAAAACCAGTCCTGGCAATTATTTTACGTTTGGGTGAGAAGTGATTAACTGATGAAAAATAGAGTGACCTCCTGGCATTTCCCTTGCATGGTGTCACTTTGTGAACAGTGTCACTCTGACAATTCTTTGAATGAGGCAGAATGACTGCACAATAAAAGTTTTGTCTGGAAGCACCCTTATTAAATTTTATAGTCCCCTGCTTTTAATTCATTTTTTTTTCTGCTGCAGCATCTATGCTGTTTGTTGTTTAAGTTATATATGAATTAAATGTTAGTTTAATTATTTATGAATTGCCTGTTGTTTGTGAAGCTTGATTATTATGCATTTTAAAGTATAAGGTAATATAACTGGTGGAAATTTTGTACCCTGAAAAGTGGGTATCATTTCCCCTTTGGTTAAAAATTAAAAATGCTTAAATAGAACATTTAAATAATAAAATTGCAGCTCAAGGTGAAAAGCCCTTCAGTTATTTCAGTAGCAAAAGGTTCATCTGGGGTGGAAGATGAAATTATTGCAGACTTTTGCCTCCAGTGGGAAGGAAGATAATGAACTTCCTAAAGGGAAAGCATACTCTCTATTTTCTTTCTTTTTCTTCTTCTGCCTGAGTCAGGCTGGGGGCATAACATTATGTAATAACAGACTCCTGTATAATCTTTATTGTGGAATAAAGAGGAGTTGGCCCAAAACATCTGCCTTTGTGCATTGAAAGTTCTGTTTTCTCAACATATCTCAGTTTTGATGGTGATGTTGCAGTGACAGGATGTGCCTGTTGTCTTCCTATGAATACCGAGACATTTGCGCTTTGTTGAAAAGGATAAGAAATGAATAGTCTGCATGATCAGAATCTCGTATTCTTTATGAACTAGCTAGAATTGCTACCATCCAGTTTTCTCCTTCAGCACTAAATGTGAATTCTAATCAGTCACCTTCATAAACACATACATTGAAAGAATGAAATAAGCAGTAGCATTTTCTAGTCTTGCAAATCATTTCTGTTGTAGAGAAAAGGATGATTAACTGACCTGTGTTACCTAGTTGTAAGGTTCTGCTTTTCTTTGACCAAACACTGTCTGTGTGTTTTTCTGAGGTGAGTTGGGGAAGCAATATATTAGAAATATAATTAATCTTTTTCCCAAGAATTGCACTCAATACTCCTTCCAATTTTCATAACATTTCACTCATAGGAGGTGGACATTTCCACCCATTATGGAAATGAGAGCTGCTTTCACTTGGACTGTTATATAAATGCTGATGGGAAGGGTCCACAGCTGGTAAAAAGTTAGTTCATTGAACTAAAGCTCCCAGAACTCCTATGCTGAGTGAAGAATATGACAGTTTTTGTCCAAGGAAGCAACTTTTCCCCAAGCTTCTGATAGGTCTGTTACAAAGGAAGCCTGCAAAGGGGTTTGGCGAGTCTCAGTATGAAATCTTCGAAATCCAACTGCATTACACCCCCTTTGAATGGTACTCTTTTCATTGTCAATCTCAGCAGTGGGGTGAAAAGTCCCTTCACCATCGGGAAGATGTCAGATTCATCCACTCTAAATGTATGTCATTTCTGCAATGTGGCATTTTTCAATTTTCTACTGGGATTACAAATATTTATTTATTTATTATTTACATTTCTATGACAGTCTTCTCTCCAGAGAGACCCAGGGATATTTCCTGACATTGTTGTTTTGGAATGCTGGGAGAGACACATCCTCTCATCTCACACCAGGATTCTCTGTTGACTTGTTTGAGGATGACAATTCTGGTGATTCATTTAGATGTTTTCAAAGTAACTCATATTCCCTAAAGCTAGTTGACTTTCTTCTGTAAGACTCAGTGATTCAGGCTTACTGTCTTTTCTAGAAGCTATATGGTAGCAATCAATATGACATTGTATGTCACCACAGTGTTGATATAAATGGACCCATTTTCTCTACTATTTGGAGCCATAATTGCTAGATACCCTCCTCTTAGTTCTACTCTTTCTTTATGTTTTTGTTTTAAGGGAAGGAGAAATAACAACTTGTCACTTGAAGAGCAAATAGCACTCTTTAAAACCTGTTCCTAGGCAACATTTCCGTTTGGGTGGGATACTACATTTGAACTCAGATTGGAACATAACCAAAACCCAATTACTATGGGAGATTTATAGGGATAATGGCATAATGTGATAAGGAAGAGGACAGTCTCGGTGTTGCATGCAGCAAGGAATTGTATGCAGCAGGAAAAATGGGTGAAGGGAACATTTAATATTGACCCCCCCCAATTAATTTGTTCTCTTCTCATGAGTCTAAAGGTAAAGAGCTATAAAAGCTAATAAATTTCCAAAGAGAAAAATCATTACAGGAGAACATAAGTTTTCCATTGGATTGGCTTTGTGAAAAAGCTCAGTGAAAGTAGCACTAAGGACAGCTCCTTACAGGCTTGTGCTATATAAAGCTGATCAGCAGCACCAAATGAGGTTGATCAAAGGATGCTGGGCTATCATATACTAGGGCAGACTATTTAGGTTTTTATTGAATGAAAGAATATTATAGATAAGTGTTCTGAGTTACATAGGTCAATGTGAATACTAGACTTATAACGAAAGCTTGAAACCTAAGAATTTACATCTTCCAGAGATTTGTCACTGTATTATCACAGTGATATTGGATGAAGTCTGTGATGGGAAGCAGGGGCCCAATTCACTGGCCAGACCATTGGTGTTCAAGCCATATCATGTAATGTCTGCAACAGCTGCTTGGTCTCAGAAATTCACTGGGCTGCCTTATACCTGTGGCTTCATAGACTGATAAGTGACAAGTACATTAAAATGCGAGATGCACTGTCACAACCAGATTCTTAGAACAGTAGTGTAGAAGCACTCATGGCAACAGCCCACCATCTTCCAACTGCAGGGCAGAAAATTTGTAGGTCACAGTCAGATATGGAAGTTAATAGATAGCATGCTTCCCAAATTGATCTTTCTTATTTGGAGACTTTCCTCATTTGAAGAGAGTAGGGTTATAGTTTTATAACTGAGCTTTCCCTAAGCAGGAATGGAAAGTCTCAAGGAGCTATGAGGATGTCCTATACAAGGGTTCTTAATAATCTGGGTTTAAAAAACAAAATGCTCTGTCTGCTCTAGCTCAGTCAGTTTCTTCCCAGAGTTACTGTGGGTTGGTGTCAAAATAAAAAGTCAAGAACAATCATTGCAATGCATACCTGAAAAGTGAGGTGCTGAAAAAATGTATTAGTACAAAATAATCAAAAAGTCCTCATTACCTTCACTTCAACCGAGACATGGTGCATCAAAAAAGCCCTTGAGACATCATCAAGAATCAGGAAGACTCAGTACACTGTGTAAGTAGAAGGGATTCCACATGCAAGTGATCTGCATATGTAGAAAAGAGAATTCTACAATTCTGGCCAAATTTCCTGACAATCTGGATAGATCAGTGGTTTAGGCATCTGACTGTTGAGCCAGAGGTTGTAAGTTCAATTCCCCACCTGTGCCTCCTAACAGGGGAAGCACACAATGCTCCATAGACTCCCTTCCAGCTTTACAGTTCTAAAATTAGTATTGTACTATTATTAATTGAGATTTGGGAGCTGCCTTAGGAATTGTTTCGCTTCACATAATTCAGCCAAATGACTATAGAATCAATGCTGTTATTACTTGTGTTCAATTTTGGTGTAGTATCTGGAAAGCCATGGAAAAGGAATCCACTTTTCAGATTCAAGGCTCTTTTTGTTTCTCATGGATTACATCTGATGGCACCCAGTACACAATGAATTGACATTTAGTGAAATAGTTCTGCACATCCGTTTCTTTCTTAGACCGTTCTTCCTGAAATAAGGCCTTATTTTGCCTGAAAAACTGTTAGGCAACATTCCTTTGAAGTACTGTTTCCTGCTAGACCAATGCATACAAAGTGTGTGCGTAGAGAACTTGAAAAGAGAGACTCAACAGTCTTCCATGTTGTATTCTCAAAATAAAAAGGCCAGAGTCAAAGCAAGGATCTGATTGATTCCATATACTGAGGGTGCAATCATGTCAGCATCCTCAGATGTATAGATTAACCAGTTTACAAGCGGGAAGAATCTAGAAAAAAGGAAGATTGATCTTTCCAATCCATGCCATAGGCTTCAGCACTGCAATGTGACTTCAGTTACAGCTTGAACACAGATAGGGAGAGGAGCATTCCTTGTAACAACAGTGATCTATTATTCAGTTGTCTGCAAAAGATTACTTTAGCATCCTAAACACTGAAATGTTTTGCAGAGGGCAGCATCTGCTTATTATAGGGTGCCTATCGCTTGTGTAGCAGAATATTTCTGCTTGGTCATGTAGGCCAAAATGAATATCCTATCACATCTTCTACCTCAATGAATTCAATTCTTCCAAAAACAAAACAAAACAAAACAAAAAACCCAGCAGTTTATGAATCTTGGATATTACACTTCTCTATCCATGATTCATGACACCAAGAAATGGCCCAATATCGCTGCACAATATCATGCCGGCTTTGCTCTCAGGCAAAAAGGATGCCCAAGGTTGCATAGCAAAGGATAGCCTGAATGTTGATGACACCCAGCCAGTAGTCTTGATATCCTCTTGTCCTCATTAACATTCACAAAGAGAAATGAAACAAGGGAAAACAGTGGCGTAGCAAGGTTTTGGGGCGCCTGGGGACAAAGTTGCTTTTGTGCCCCTCCGGTTCTCCCCAACCCTCCACCAAGCAAGGGGGGCAATCCTGTGGGCATGCGGCGTGCGGGCGTGTGTGTGCGTGTGTGTGTGCGCGCGCGTGCGTGCACGCGCGCATGCACAGTATATTGATTTGCTGAGCCAGCTCAAAAGCATTGCTACATTCTAATGTAGCAATATGTTATATTTGAAATAAAGTTTTAAAGTTTGTCTAGCATAATTTAAAGTAAAAGATCAGCCAACTGCTTATGTAAGAGGTGTGTGGAGAAACCTGATTATAGGTTTCAATTCTTTGCTGATATGGAACACCATGTGTCGCTAGTAATGTTTCAAACTATGTATTACAGTTTACAGAACCAGCTGCTAAAATACCACATTTGAGGCACATACTCCTTTAGAGTGTCTTTACAATCAGGGTTGTCCATAGCAATAAACTTATATAACTAGATCTGCAGTCCTGGGCATGCTGACAACAATGGGACAACCCACTGAGGATATATGCTTATGAATGATCACACATTACAACTTAAGCTTTCCCAGTGGACTGAATTCTATTAAATACCCAAGCAGAAATTTACAGGATTGGGTTTTCAAAATGTTTATTGATTGGCATAAGTCAGGCATGTCCAAACTTCAGCCCTCCAGATGTTTTGGACCACAATTCCCAGAATTCTAAGCTTAGACTGCCAATGACAAAGAACTGTGGGAGCTGTTGTTCAAAACATCTAGAGTGCCGAAGTCTGGACATGCCTGGCATAGGTTGATGACAGATGTTTGATAACTTCACGGTATGTGTGATAGTCTGATGCATGTGTAAGTTAAGTTGCATAACTCACCACAACAAACTGATACTCAAAAATGGGATTGAAAATAAAACAGCCAACATTACAATGTCAGTATACAAAATGATAGTAAGGCCACACCTGGAGTACTGTGTACAATTCTGGTCACCACATCTCAAAAAAAAAAGACATAGTGGAACTGGAAATGTGCAGAAGAGAGTGATTAAAATGATTACTGGGCTGGAGAATTTCCCTTGAGGAAATGCTAAAACATTTGGAGCTCTTTAGTCAGGAGAAAAGGTGCCTGAAGGGGCATATGATTGATATGTACAAAATAATGCAGGACATGAGTAAAGTGGACAGAGGGATGATCTTCTCCCTCTCACAAAATAGTAGAACTAGGGGACATACACTCAAATTGAGGGCTGGGAGAGTAAGAACAGACAAAATAAAATATTTTTTCACCCAGCACATTGTTAGTCTATGGAACTCCCTGCCACAGGATGTGGTGATGTCATCTGGCCTGGATGCCTTCAAAAGGGGATTGGACAGATTCCTGGTGGAAAACTCCATCACAGGGTACAAACCATGATGGAGATGTGTAATTCCCAGGCTTAAAACTGAGGTACTTCAAGGACCAGATGCAGGGGAGTGGTATCAGGAGACAGATATCTAGTCTTGTGCGCTCACAGACACATTTGGTGGGGACACTGTGAGAAACAGGAAGATGGACTAGATGGGCCTTTGGCCAGATCCAGCATGGCTCTTTTTATGTTCTTATGTTCTTATACCAAAAAAAATTACATGGTGCACACACAATTGCACAAAAGGCATGCATCTGTAATTTGACCAGCATCTTCTTTAGTTAGCAGCAATTTTCCATGGCGAATTAGGTAGTTTAACTTACACATGCATATTATATGTCACCAACAAGATTTTGGCAATGTCTCAGAAAATTAAAATAATTAAAAATAATTATTTAAAACAGCTACTGAAGACCTGTTGCTTAAAATTGACATTTCAACAGTGGATTGTCCTTTTATATGCAATTTACTGACCATTTGCTGAATAATAGCTTCTACGCAATTCCAAAGTTCTTGATATATGTACACTACTAAATTCATATTGCTGCCAATATGTCACCCAGACAGCAAGTCATTCTTTTTCCACTTGCAACCTTTTATAGCAGATACAAATGTTGGTGTTTGGATCCCTCTGCAATGACCTTGGGAGGAAAAAAAATAGATGCTTGTTTTGACAGCACATTCAAGGGGCACAATGATAGAAGGTACTGGTAATACAAGGATAGATCCAGGTGTTATGCTAGATGATTGTGGCAGGAGGGAGTATTTTACAAAAGAAATGAAATGACCTTCAGGGGTACAACATGCAAAATACCTCAGAGAAACTGGCTGGAAAAACACTTTAGGATCTTGGTCAATCATAGTGGCATACAAGTAAACCAAATTTGGTCACTCTGGGTAGATATCTGTGCTTTGCTTCAAAACAGAAATTTGTAATATAGCAGAAAAACCTCATGTAGCTTTCTGAATTGATCTGAGACCCAGTTCAGAATGAGGATGGCCCAAAGGGGTTCAGAAACAATGTAAAAACAACTAGTGATATGGGGATGAACCAGTAAAAACAATTGATTCAAAGATATAAAATGAACTATGTAAGCAATGTGAGATCCAGGAATAAAAATGCATTAGAAAAACAAAGAAGAACCTGGTGAAGTAATGGAACAACCAGTTACTGAAAGGGAGATTGAAGATATAATCAACAAATTAAAGATTGGGAAATCACCAAGTATGGATAGAGTGGATCCAGAACATTATAAGTGACTTTAAAAATTACTTATATCTAAATTTAAAAAAAAATCACTAAAAGGAACTCTCCAATTTTGGAAACAAGCTACAATTTTACTAATTTTAAAACCAGAGAAAGATTCTACAAATGTAAGGCCATACAGACCAATATCACTAATTAATCAAGATGCAAAGATATTTACAGCAGTTTTGGCTAACAGACTGAACATATTTATAGGCGAATATATTGGTAAATATCAAAATGGATTCCTACAAAGAATACAGATGGCAGACTTGATGAGAATTTTGAATGAAATGCATACAGTGAAAGAACTAAAAATGAAAGCAGGGATGCTGGCACTAGACATATTCAAAACCTTTGATTCAGTAAAACAGAACACATTAAAAGTTTTGTGTAGACCTTTAGGATGGTTTACATTGTTTAACCATAAAATACAGCAACTATATCCAGAGAACACTGCAGCAGTGATGGTGTAATAGAAAAAAAAATATTACTAGGCCAAGGAACGAGACAGGATTGCCCTCTTTCTCCAGTTCTATTTACACTTATAATTGAGCCACTAGCAAATTCAACAAGAGAGAATAAAGAAATATGTGATATAAGAGATAAAGAGCAAAATAAAATAAATCTATTGCAGTATGCTGAAGAAAAATATGAGAGAAGAAACAAACAAACAAAAATTACCAAGGATTGGCACTCTCGTTGTTTGGCAAAATGGCTGTATGTAAAATGAAAAGGTTACCCAAAATAACTTTTCTATTTTGGATGTTACCCTTTTAAATTATTGAAAATGAATTAAAATCCTGACAAACCATGATCAATGGCTTTTGCAATGGAAACAAGAGACCAAGAATCAATAAAAAATACTGGTATATATCACAAAAAGAGGGAAGTCTAGGATTAACTAATACTGTATTAAAAGGTACTACATAGCCAATCCGTTGAGGCATATTCCAGATATTATAGTAAATAACAAAAATATCAGTTGGTTAGAATGGGAACCTCTTGCTACAGAGAGACTAATGGGAAGTGTTTTCTGTCTCTTCGTGGAATGTCATATTATTTCTTTCTTTGTTGTATTTATAGGCTGCCTTCCTCCCAATAAGGGGACCCAAGGCAGCTATTAGGATCCTGACATGGAGAGAAATAACTCATGTTTGTTTTTTGTTGCCCTAAGGTTAGATTAAGCAGACTTTTAAAAATTAAGTCTGAACCTAAGCTGACTGTATCCCTTGTGATGTACAGAACTGTAAACATATGACTCATGGTCTTGCTCTATTTATTTATTTATTTATTTATTTATTTATTTATTTATTTATTTATTTATACCCCTCCCTGGCATGCTGTAAAGTATGATGCCTGGCGTGTTTTAAGGTCTGTTGACAGAAAAAGCAATAAAGATAAACGGCTAGTATGGTGTCATGAACAGAGTGCTAGTTGTGGACTGAATTCATATCTTTATTTGGTTATGAAACTCATCGAAGGACCAGAAGGCCAGTCACTTTTTTATGTTGATCAATAAACTTTATGGTGATGATGCAATAATCTCTGTTGTGCCTTTTTGTACATTAAAATGTTGTTATGAAATACCAAGAGAAGATGGGAAAATATTTTAAAGCTGAAAAGAAGTGATCAAATCAGATGATTCTATAAAATGAAACCTTAAAAAATAGAAAGAATGCATGCTATATAGGAAAGCAGAATGTTAAAAGAAAATCAATGGGCATTATAAGAAGTTGGATAATCCAGGAAAAGCTCACAGAAAACTCAAGAAAGGGCAGGAAGAGACACCAAAAGCAATTACACAAATGTAATCCCTTTTTAATGAAATCAGTAGTAATGAATAACAGTTCAAAGGAGCATGACATAAAAGTTTTTGCAAAGAACAAAATCTAAAGAAAAATATTCAAGAATAATTTTGAAATTAGGCTGAAGTGATGTTGAATATGTGTCAGACAAAACAGACAATATAAGATCACTTGCTACACTATGTAAGTTAGAAAGCAACGGCATCACAGAAGAGAATGAGACAAGCGTATACCCTTCATAACTCCAGTTGTGGGGTATCTGCTGGCATCAGCTTTCTACTGCAGATTTCCATCCTAGCAAACAAAAGGCCTGCAGCATTTTTTCATTGTCACCTGGGATGGGCTCAGGAGCGTGAAAAGGAAAGCAAAATCACAATCCCTTTCTTTCCCCATTCTCTTGGAACCCCCTCCCCCTTTGGTGCAATAAACCAAGAAAGGATTTGAGTAGGCAACAGGCTGGCTGCCTTGAATCTGAGTACCTTTTCTACCTAACGAGTTGGCTGTTTTTGATACTGAGAAGGAGCAAGTGTGAGGAACTCCCTGCCACAAGATGTTGTCATGGCATCTGACCTGGATGCCTTCAAAAGGGGATTGGACAGATTCCGGGAGGAAAAGTCCATCACAGGTTACAAACCACGATGGAGATGTGTAATCTCCAGGCTTAAAACCAGGGTACTTAAGGACCAGGTGCAGGGGAGTGGTATCAGGGGACAGATATCTTGTCTCGTGCTCTCCCAGATGCATCTGGTGGGGCCACTGTGAGATACAGGAAGCTGGACTCGATGGGCCTTTGGCCTGATCCAGCATGGCTCTTCTTATGTTCTTAAGTGTCCTTTCCCTTTTCTTCCTTCATTTAGCTCTCCATGACTTGTTCTAGTTATGTGCTCTCAAATCCTATAGTGACCCTGAGAGGGCTTTCAAGGTATGTATTGCATGTAAGGAATAGTTAATTTTCCACTCTCCCAGTGAGTTTCCATGTTCAAGCAGGGAATCAAATCCTGTTCTCCTGAGTTCATCACTCTATCCACTTACTGTAGACTAAAATCCATAGTAAGGGTAAACCCACTCAGTGACTGAGACTTGTAAGGGCCCAGTGGCATGTGAATGGGCCAGCTGATTGGGAAATGCAGGAGGGGAAGAGCAGCAACTTGTGGTGCTATATGCAGGGCTTCCTATGAAGCAGCACAAATTAATTTTTGAAATCCACCTTGTGTGTTAACTCTTTGCAAACTTATTCTTTAAAAAAATGAGGTTTTAAAAAGCGTGCATTTTAAAGGAAAGCAGAACTCGAACAGTAAAACTAATATTTAAAAAAACTGGATGGATGCAGAAAAGTGTAGGTAAAGCTCACAGAAATAGCAACAAAAGGCAGGAAGAGAAACCAAATATATATTCCTTAAAATAGTTGTTGAAATGGTCTCTAATGCTGCTACTAAAATTCATTCTGGGGGAAGGGGGCTTGAAATACTCATGAGAATCTAATCTAGTTTTGCATTCCAGCAGGTGTACACTATTAATAGTTAATGGGGGATACACTTTAAGACTTGATGCATCTTGTAAATTCTTGGTTGTTAACACCTACTTAAGGGGGTTATCTTTTACTGACCATTTACATTCAAGAAGTTCACACCAAAGTTATGCCACAATTATTGTTAAGCAAAAACAATCTTCATTTTGTTTTAACTGAGTAGGACTTGTGGTAAATTCTTCTGTGCATTTCTAAAGAGTAAAACTGGACATCCACAGTAGCCACCTTTAAATCCAATATGACATGGAAGCCGGGGCAGTTTTATATCTGGATACCAAAATGGTAAGAGCTGGAGAAGAGAAAGAGCCATTTGAGTCCAGGGCTGGTGAATTCCCTATTGACCAAGAGATTCAGATTTGTGAAGACAATCTTGACATAGTTATGAATCTCTGGTCCTCCAATCAGAATTCTGCCTCTCTAATTCACCCAAGGAGCCTTTTTCACCTTTTTTTTTGTCCACCTTTCATTTTACTGTAAAGGTCCCAAGTTCAAAGCTATGACACTTAAACAATAATCTCAGAGCAATATAAAATAATTTGACAGTCTGTGGTGGCCAGTCATAGGTGATATTTTTCCCTGAAAGGGTTTATTCCAGCGTGAAATCAGATAATCTTTTTCAAATCACATCAGTGTTCATCTGCGTATCAAGCTACAAGTTGCTTCATTGTCGGAAAGCTCCCAGGCAACATTAGCTTGCATGTTTATACAAGCTTTTGTTGCTTTAGTATTCAATAAGCATAAAAATATTTAAAAGTTGTTGAAAACAGTCAACTTTTTAAAAGTCATGTGTACATAATTTAAAAACAACAACAGCAGTTTGGTCTTTGAACATAAACAAAGATAACTAACTAACTAAACATAAAACAGCACAATTAAAAATCAAATAAGATACTTCTTAAAATGCCAATGTACTTAAAAATAAAAAATAAGACATGTTTCTTAGCCATTGACTGCACACACTCTCACACAGGAAGTCTTAAGTGCTCACCCTGCCATCTACCAGTTTAAATTCATGGAATGAAATCCATGATATTGTTTGTTCACCCTCTGTGTAGCTACTGCTACATGTTGTTTGATACTCTTTGGAGATGGCTATCCAGTTCCTGATATCTGGTATTGTTGGTTTCTTGCAAGTGTAGCATGTTTTATTTCCCTATATTTATATTTCTTGCATTTGTTTCTTTTTCCACAGTCAGGTGGCACACTTCCTATATACTAGCAATTTGCTACTAATCCAATGTACTTCAGTCCAAAACATGTCCCCTAAATTTTCTAAGGGAATCACTAATGCTAACACAACAAATGACTGGCAGCATGGACTGCTCCCATAGCAAGCTGCTTGGGCAAACACTAGTGCAGCTAATGAATGCTTTTGAACAAATCTGACGAGGTGGCAATTTGCTATAACTGCACGGCAGTACTATAGGAGTTTCACAGTCTAGGTGTCATGGGCAGGGCATGGGCAGCAAGCTAGAACAGGCAAGGCACCCAGACCAGAGATTGAGGGCTAGGTCTATAAAGCAAGAGCAACTGAAGCATGCTAAGGTAGGACTGGAAAAACTGCAGCAGGCAGGAATGTTTAGAAGGAAGGAAGGAAGGCACCACTGCAGCACACAAGAACCTTCCAGAGCAAGTAAGGAACATACACAAACCAAGCAGGAACAAGGCTCTTAAAAGCAAAAGAGTGAAGGACCAAAGCACAAGAATCAACTCGCATTGCTGTGGCAAAGGGCAACAGTGCAGGAAGTCTGTATATATCACACTCTGGGGCCGCCAGCTGCTCCACATGAATGCCCTTCAGCCCTTCCCTGCAAGCCTCAGAAAGAGGCTTTCCTGCTTCTGCAGCAACTTACATGGTTTCTCCCACCCTGAACCTGACACTTTCATCCCCACCCCAACCCCCTATCCCATGTTATGCTTTCATTTTCTTTGTCAGTGTTTATATTTTCATGTTTGTTAGCTTGCTATGAAAGAGATCCAGTAAGGCAGTGGTTCCCAGCCTGGGGGTCAAACAACCATTTCAGAGGGGGCACCATGAGCCAGTGAAGAAAAAGGCATGAACGGCTTGGGTCTGGAGAAATGGGGGGAGGAAGGGGGGAAAGATAGGTTGGAGGGGATGTCAGTCAATGGCATCAGAGGCTGAGATTGGCTGAGGGTGCCTGTAGAGGGAAGGTCTCTATGGCATCTGCGGCAGTGGGCCTGCCAAGGGGGGCTTGTGGCCTCTTCCAAGCAGGGCAGGGGGTCACCACAACATGAAGAACTGTATTAAAGGGTCACGGCATTAGGAAGGTTGGGAACCAATGCAGTAAGGTATCAAGGTACTCACTTACCAAGGCAATGCTATTTTACATTGACCTTGCTTTCCCTGAGATTGCTTTGGATGGAGAGCAAGCTCATTGTCTTGAAGTGACTTTTTAAAACCAAGAGTCAAGGCAACAGAGTCAATCCACTCCAAAATTGAGACAAGCTTGAGAGCAAGATGAGCAGGAGACACCACAGCACCCTATATTGCCTTCTTGCTGCCGACAGCAATGTCCTGATCTCCCCTCTGGCAGGGGATTCCTAAGGCCTCAAAGAGCAATGGATTCTACCTCCCTACATCTCTTCACAGGTACAGGCATCCTGACCCACTCCATCTACTTTTCTTCCTGGCCACCATGACCATGACTTCAGCCACTCATCTCTAAGCCATTCTAATCTAAAGCACCTGGGACCGGTGCTTTTCAATCTGTTCATAAATGACCTGGAGACAGGGATAAGCAGTGAAGTGACCAAGTGTGCGGATGACACAAAACTTTTCCGTGTGTTAAAAATCAGAGAAGATTGTGAAGAGCTCCAGAAGGATCTTTCCAAAACGGGGGAATAGACTGCGAAATGGCAAATGTGTTTCAATGTAGGAAAATGTAAAGTAATGCATATTGGGGCAAAACATCAAAACTTTATCTATCAACTCGGGCTCTGAGCTATCCGTGACGGATTAGGAAAGAGATCTTGGTGTGTTGGTGGACAGCTCAATGGAGGTGTCTACCCAGTGTGTGGCAGGAGCGAAGAAGGCCAATTCCAAGCTAGGGATTAGAGATGGGCACGACCAGAAAAATGACGTTTCGAGTTGTCGTTTGTCGGGATGGGCCTGTTTCAGGTCTTTTCCGTTTGTCGTTTGTCGTTTGGGTTGGGGTTGGGGTTGGGGTAAGTGGGCTCTGGGAGGCACCTCTCTGGGTGCCTCTGACCCACTAAGAAGGGAAGGGAAGCGTAACGCATAGCCGCCGCGGACCATACATTACATTATGTTAGGGTTTGGGGGTAAGTGGCAGAAGCACCTCTCTGGGTGTGGGTGCCTCTGACTCACTAAGAAGGGAAGTGTGCTTGCATACTGGCGTACAGGTTAGGGGAGGGGTTGTGGGCTCTGGAGTGGGAAGCACCTCTCTGGGTGCCTCTACTCTGACCTACTAAGAAGGGAAGTGTACTTGCGTACAGATCTGGGTTAGGGTTGGGGTTAGGGTAAGGGCTAGGCTTAGGGTTACGGTTTAGGTTAGAGTGGGTTAGTGGGCTGCACCTCTGGGTGCCTCTGACCCACTAAGAAGGACAGTGTACTGGCGTATGGGTTAGGGTTAGGGCTAGGGTTAGGGCTAGGGTTAGGGTTAGTGGGCTTTGTATGCCCTCTCTGTTACATCCAGAAGTCTCAGCAAAACCTGGCCGTGTGATTGGTGGAATGGCTCCAAAAATTTGCATGGTCCCATCCCATGGCCAGCCCATCATTGCGCAGGTGTAAAAAAATAAAAATAAAAATAAAAATAAAATAAAATAAAATCAATGGAGACATTTTATTGCAAGAAAAACCCACTGCTGCTTCTATAAAAATCAGGCATTTAAAATACCTAATTTTCAAATGTTTCTGTGGTCCTTTGGTGGGTTTTTGGACCACAATTTAAAAATAAATATTGCGGTCGCCATTTTGGATCCCCCCC
>JAHTLZ010000114.1:15035207-15064633 GCA_023846285.1 Phrynocephalus versicolor
CTAGGGATTATCAAAGAGGGGATTGAAAATAAAACAGCCAGCATTATAATACCATTGTACAAAATGATAGTAAGGTCGCACCTGGAGTATTCTGTACAATTCTGGTCACCCCATCTCAAAAAAGACACAGTGGAACTAGAAAAGGTACAGAAGATAGTGACTAAAATTATTACTGAGCTGGTGGGGCTCTTTAGTCTGGAAAAAAGATGCCTGGGAGGGGATATGATTGGGATGTACAAAATAATGCAGGACATGAGTAAAGTGGATAGAGGGATGGTTTTCTCCATCTCACAAAATACCAGAACTAGAGGACATCCTCTCAATTTGAGGGTTGGGAGAGTGAGAACAGACAAAAGAATTTTTTTTTACCCAGCATGTTGTTAATCTGTGGAACTCCCTCCCACAGGAAGTGGTGATGGCATCTGGCCTGGATGCCTTCAAAAGGGGATTGGACAGATTCCTGGAGGAAAGGTCCACCACAGGTTAAAAACCACGATGGAGGTGTTTAATCTCCAGGCTTAAAACCAGGGTACTACAAGGGCTGGATGCAGGGGAGTGGTATCAGGAGACAGATATCAAGTCTCGTGCGCTCCCAGATGCATTTGGTGGGGCCACTGTGAAATACAGGAAACTGGATGAGATGGGCCTTTGGCCTGATCCTAAAAAAGCAAAGCAGTCTGCTTATATACCACCCCATACCACTTCAAGTAGTCTCTGGACGGTTTACAGTTTTTAATTACAGTATCCAGCATGGCTCTTCTTATGTTCTTAGAGTGATGAACACATTCCAATGTATTCACAAGTTCACCTACCTGTATCCTGCTCAATATTTTATGTGTGCTGAACTCACACAGAAAAATCTGCCATGCAGTCAGTCTGAGGAGGAGCTGGTCATGTGCCTGGCTGCACATGATTGCCACCACAGCTTCAACTGTTGGAGCTTTGCGCATATATAAATATTGAACAGGCTACTGACCTACAAAAATAACTGAGACCTGGAAGACCTTTCTGTAGAGATGTCACGATTAGCACTTATGAAAAGCATCTGGGTAAGAATAAGTACTATGTTAGCAAAGGGCAGTGTTAACCTATCCAAGGAGAAAAATGTTTTATTCATCATTCTACAGTAAGCTAAGAATGATTTTCTTGTACCTGCTAAGTGTGTTGTATGTAAGTGAGACACACTCAGCTGCAAGGAGAGATGTCGGCTAGCAAGATCTGAATTAACTGCTGTGTATAGCATGCCTCAATGTTCACAACATGTTGGCATCATATCTCAGGAGGCATCTTACTCATGCAAAAAGCTGAACATGGATAGAAGATTATTGTAGAACCCAATACTCAATTGCTATGCCACACTGGTTTTTCCATTATAATTCTCTTGATTGTTAAAATTCAGCCTGCTCCTACAACAATTTTGGAGAAAGAATATAGCGGAGGAGTTTAAATAATAAATGATTTACTGCCTTTTCCTTCATGTCCTGACTTTTGAACACATCAAACCATAACTTGCTCCCAGGCAGGCTTCCAAGGTCTTAATAGACAGAGGCAAATATAGCATTGGATAGATGCAACCAGAGTTGTCCAGCATCAGAGCCAGGAAGCAAAGTACATATTGCAAACAGGGTCATGGTGGACAGTCAGGTGAGCCAGGTGCAGGAGAGCCAAAGACAAAGTCCAAAGACAATTCGAAGTCAAATCTATCCAGAAGTAGCAGTAACAGTCAAGGGAAGTCCCAGAAGAGTAGGCAGAGCTGTCCAAATCTCATACACCACCACCAGCATACAGCCCATCATACCCCCCCCCCCATGAAAGCGAGGGTGTAATCAGACTAGCACTTGTCCTGCTCTTTCATCCACCATGAGGACAGCCTAGGTCATTCCTTTTTCCACTAATCAGATGTTATAATTTCTGTTATAATATACATTAACCACACAGCCTAAGAACATTGCTGTTTGCACCTTTCTGGATCCTTGACTAGGGCTTCTATTTTTCTGGTGCAGGTAGGATTGCTCCATTTTGTTTCATTTCCAGTACAGTGGAACCTTGACTTATGTCATTAATCCGTTCCAGTGGTCTAGACTTAAGTCAAACATGACTTAAGTCAAATGAACGTTTCCCATAGAAAGTAATGGAAAAGCGGATTAATCTGTTCCAGATGATGAAAAAGACCCCCGAAAACAGCAATTTAACACAAATTTGACTGGGATAGGAGATTCCTTCCAGGGATGTAAATGAAATGTCTCTTCAAAGAGAGGAGGAGGCAGTGGAATTATAGTCCACAAGTTATAGGCCTCCACTTTTTAATGTTCATAGCAACAATGTCTAACATTTAAGTTTTACTGATTTTTAACCTGACGTTCCAAGTTCTGAACAACTCTATGCTTACCATTAGAGTCCCACAACTGGTCAGTTCCCCAACTAAAATGCTTCCATTGTGGACCAGACTTCTGCAGCCAGATTTTTTACAAGACTGAGCCAGCGAGGCCAGCCCCAAGCTCCCGGCCCTTCTTCTCCTCCGGCAGCAGCGGTGGCTTCAGTGAGGCCAAGGACCAGCTCCAGGTGCTCTGAGCTGGCCTCGCCGAAGCCGCCGCTGCCAGAGGAGAGGAAGAAGGCAGGAGCAGTTTGGAGGCGGCAGCCGCCATGCTGGGTTGTGGCTGTCGCCCAATTCCGGTCCCTTGCGCCGGGGCTCCGAGATGTAAGTCAAAGCCTGCGACTCAAGTCAAACAGGCCCCTTCTTGCTGCAAGCCAAATATGCTGCAAGTCAAGCAGTATGTAAGTCAAGGTTCTACTGTACAGGTGATTGCTGGAATCAAAACAAAATGTTACTTGTACCTTTCAATTTTCCTTCTACAGTCAATTTCCCAGTCTTTTTAAGAAGGTTAAGAAGACAGCTTTAATTTTTTTTTAAAAATGTGAACTTCCTCTTCTAAAAGTCTATGATGGCAGCACTGATGCACTATACCACTTCGAAAAATATTTCAAAAGCAGAATCTACCTCCCAGAAGTGGAAGAAGAGAGGATGGGGCAAGAACAAGAATTTTTGTTGTTTGTTATCTTCAAAAGGGAGGCATACCAGATAAGATTGCTTAAGATGTGTGTGCTATTTGCATGCAAGGACCATATCAAATGGCATACTGGGCCCCCATCTCATCTTAAGCTATAAAGCCCAATCCAGCCAGCTCCAATTGTAGTCAAGTCCTTTGGACAAAGGATAACACATCCCACCTGGGGTTTGTTGTTAGCTGGCATCTCCTGACACTTAAAGAAAGTTACTTGCTATCAGGTTAACCCTAACCGTCTCTCTAAACCAAACAGCAAGCCTCCTCTTACATCACTCTATCATCCTCCAAATATGTGATTACTACTAGGAGAATCATATTACAGTACAGTTGATCAGCAATCCTGGATCACATATCTGGGAAGCCAAATACTGCATCACTAGTGCATGAACCAGGCAGACAATATATTTCAAGAATTCTATCTCTAGCAGAACTCACTATTGGGGGAAAAATATGCCTCTCTGTTTGTCCCAAGAGGTAAGAGCTTGTAACCAGTGATGAACTGATGTCACCCATAGGTGCAGTAAATTTCAAAATTTATTTCAATCACAAAGGTAAATAGGAAATTGGATTTCTTTAAATCACAGCAGTAAATAGGAAATTGGATCTGTGAAATGAAAGCAATATATACAAGCAGGAACTACAATCAATACATTCAGTACAATACAATGATTCAGCAACATCTTTAAAGCAGAGTAACTCGCATTAAAGAAAATGTTACAAAATGCAAAACTGTAATTTTGGGTTGGAAAAAATGAGGTTGTTTTATACATGGGGATATCTTATAGATTGAAAAATATGGTAGATATGGCAGTTGTGACTTGATAAGCCGCAGCAGCAGGAAAATGTGTTTATAGTTTATCTCCACTCATGTATGAGAAATTCTACAATTCACCAACTTGAACAAAAATAATTTGGAACCATCGGTTGCAATTCACAATCATTACTTCTCTAGTTTCCCTGTTATTGCAATAAAGAAATAGTATTTTGGCCAAGATAATGGGAAGCACCTCAGTAACACCACAGGGTATCAGCCTGAGAGCAAGTTACTTACAGCAAATACCAGGCTTCAGAAGAGTCCATAGTCAATGTGCTATGATGGTCAGCTTGGCTGTAGTCTCCTCTGACTCAGAAGAAAAGAGGAGCTGAAATACTTGTGTTTAGGACTTATCTTATCATTAATATTATTTGTGTTGTGTATGTATGAAGAATGGAGATTGAACAAACTTGCACATATTTGCTACTTTTGCATGATCTAAGTTGCTAGCCATGTAAAGGACTACAGAAAACAATGCAATTGAACTTTTCTGAATTTTGCGCTCATATCTGACATTTTGCCAGGCATTTTCAATGAAGTATCATATCTACATTCCAAGGCTTAGCAACGTAGTAATTTATTTACAGTCCTTGGAACAGTCTCACATAAATATAAAACCTTATAATGTCCAAATTTCAAGCATTTCATTACATTAAAATGTGTTAGCATAGCAAGTATACAGATCTGGTTTCTCTTCAGATCATATAAATCTTGCCCAGCAACTTTAATTTAAAAACAGAAGAAAAAGAAACATGAGATTGTCATTATGCTTGCTCCTGTATCAAATCTGATAGTTATGCAACAGTACATAGGTTTATAGTCCAGTCTTTCTTAGGTTTATTCACATGTATGCCCTCTTACATTAAGCAGGCTCTGTTAGAAATGCGTCCAGAATTAGAAATGAGCAGTTCTTCCTCATTCCATCTTGTGCCGATGAAAATATCTGGCTTCATGTGAGTTAAAATAGCACAGACAGGGCTGCCTTGACAGCATCCTACATTCCAGGCCAAAGGAGTACACTGGACCCTGCCTACACCACTACTTGCAGGAATAAAAATGTAAATTAGCAATAAAACAAACTTATATTTATTGGCACGTCCAACAAAATGTGTTTTGATACTGCTTTTTTTAAAAAAGCTGTGCAGCAAAGATTAATCAGTACAAATGTTTTGGACAATAAAACATGAGATTTGGATGTTGAGGCAGAGGATTGGAAAATAATTGCTATATTCTGGTCTGTGCATAGGTGAGCATGGGCCCCTGGGCAACTGCCCAGCATGCACATGCATTAAGACAGCCCTGAGTGGAGGTGAGGGCAACCTCCGGAAATCCAAAAGGCAGTCCGCACTCAACCACAGAACCCTGAAATGCTGCAACAGCTCTTGGCTATAATGGTGTCTCTCCCCCCCCAACACACAAAGCTTCCTTGCGATGGTATTGTCCATCCATTTCATGTTAAGGGGAGGCTGTACCACAGGGGAGGGGAGCCCTATATCTCTGCCCTTGAGATTACTTTCAGTGGCTTCCAGCTGCTTGGACTGCAAGCCTAGACATTTTCTAGACACGACGTCCACCAAGTAGTTGGATGATGGTAGATGGACCTCAATTCAAGTCATGTTTTATCAATGGTTGAATGCCAGGCTAAATTCATAGACAAAATTAAAATAATTTGTTAGGGCAAATTAAGTAGCAACTATCAGTGTACATTTCTGAGGTCTCCTCTGTGTAGATGTCATGTTTCTGTTGTCTTGGTTTCATGCTTTTGGAGGTATAGCTCTGGTAGACAAATAACCAGACACATACAAACATGACAGATTTACTCTTGTGCAATGTTGTATTGAGGGACTCAAATGCCTACATATGCATCAGTAAAAAATCTTGGTACGATTATAGTATACAAATTAAGATTGCTTTTTTGGAATTGTTTTGTAAATAAACATACGTACAGTACATCATTAATGGAAAGATGGACGTGAATTGCATTAGTTGTACCCAAGTAAGGAAGCCATGGACTTATGTCTTAGATCAGTTTATATTGAATCAGTGGCCACAGACTCAAAATGCAAGACTGGCAACTCCACACCTGCAAAAGGAAATTATAAAAACAAGAACTAGGAATGTTAAATACTTTTTCAGTGTTCTCCATGATTTCCCCATAAACTAGAGTTGTGCTCTTTCTGATGAATAAGTAAATAATTACTACAAAGTAATTATATGATGCTCAGAGAAAGGCAGTCCTAATTTCTTTTTTAGCTGAACCTACATGTACACACACCCCTGAGTTATTTCAGTGTTCCTGTTGGAAATCTCTTCTCTGTAGCAGATTGAATCTGCAAAACAGGAGCCTGGATATACATATATTATCATTGTCTCCCATTTCTGTACCTTCTCCAGTGTTCCTGCTGTGAAGCCATACAGATTATTAATGACTCAGGATTTGTAATTCAGGCTCCTCCGTCCAGATGTACTTGGTTCCTTTTGTGTTTAGATGAATTAAAACACACCATTGTCCTTTCTTGGCACTATAATTGGGGTCATTGCAGTCTTGGCAAGCTCCTATCATCCTTTGGAAGAATTCCTTCATATGATTGCAGGGTGTGCTTGTTTGGCATTGTGGTTGTAGGAATAATCTCAGAAATAGCCCTGAATGTTGGAGTAATTTAACCAGGGTTCACAGAAGGAAAAGCCTTTGAACCTAATGGCTTTTTACTCCAAGTTATTTTAACATTTCTGCCCATGTTAAAGGACATGTGTTTGTAGCAGAGCCCTCTGTTTAAATAATTCAGAGTTGAATGGGAATGAGTAAGGATTGCAGTAAAACAAGGAAAAATGAAAGGAACTGAACAATTAGTCCTTCATGGCGTCTTATTTTTGTAAAGGTCATGTAGCTATCTTTTTCACAAGCCGTCCCACAGCCACGGGGAGCCCTCCCAGGGCCGGGCACCGCTGGAGCCGGTGGCAAGCCTGCCGGGAGAGCAATCCCGGGGCGATGGGGAGCCCTCCCGGAGCCGGGCACTGTTCCACTCACCACCCACAACAGGCCGCCACCCCTGGAGCACCACCAAGCGCCACCCTCCCTTGGGCCCCCTCCCTAAGGACCGATCCGTCGTTTCATCCGCCACCCCCATTGGGTCGCTACCCCAGAGCCCCACGCAGTGCCGCCCTAACTGTGGCCCTTCTCCCCAGGAACCACTGCACCCCGGGAGCCACTGCCGCAGCAGATCACCACCCCAATCCCCCAGGGCCTAGACCTGGGAAACCTGTGTGGGGGGGTGCCGCTGCACTCCCCTGTGCTCCAACGACGCCCTCCGCTCCTGCTTCTGAGCCAGCTGCACCATCGCCGCTTCACCATGTGGCCAAGATGGCACCGGGTGCAGCCGAGCTCCAGCATCCTCCCCTCCAAAGCCTGCTGAGTGCCGACGAAGAGGCCGAGATCCCAGAGCCCAGCCTTCATAAGGGCTCAGATCTCACCTCTTCTCATGAGACCAGCAAAGTCTGGCGTCGGCTCCGGCAGGGAGGGGGCAAAGAGGTTCTGCCAGGCCCAAGCCCCTCTTGCCACCCTCTGCTTGTTGAATGACAGCCCGGCGGGTTGTCATTCACCAATCGGAGATGGCTGGACAGGGGGCTGGGATCCCCACCCTCTGTTGCTCCATTTTTCATCATGCGAGCGGCGTGACGCCAGTAACGGAAACAAATAGAACCGAAGAAAATTTTCTTGGTTCTGTTCTGTTCGAGCCTGCCCCAATGCAACGGTCGTTATTCATACCGTTACATAACGGAACGAATAACAGAGAACGGTAACGAAAAATGATCGTTTCGTGCCCATCTCTAGTCAAGTGTAATGTAGCAGCTAGCCTGCTGTTCTGCACGCTGCTGAAGTTTGGTTTTGAAGAGTTTTATAACCACTCTTGTTTTTCTGTGTTCCTCTCATGTAAGGAAATGAATGTTCTTGCTTTCTTTAAAATGTCACAGCTGGACTCAGGCAGATAAATGAAAGATAAAAGGTGAAGCAGAATTCGGCTCTGGGGTTGGAGAGAAGATCAGGCAGTGGCCCTAAATTTGAAGACAAGGGCATTATAAGCATGTATCTGCTTTAACCTGTGCAGCGTTGGAAGATGTGACATTATAAGTCTGACAGAACAGGTCATGGTGGAAGCCCTCTCCACTGTATATATTTGTAGCAGCAGCTGTTTTTTCTCTCCCTGTTTTGATGTCACTGTGGAACAGCCAATCAAACAAGCAGATCCATGAAATCTGAAAATTAGGTGGAAGTCATAAGTTGTCTGAGGGTAAGAGTGGTAAATGTAGTCCAATGGCACTATTACTTTTCAAGATTAGTGCAAGACTGGTGTCAGCTACAGCTTTCATATAATCATAGAACTGTTGGGCTCAAAGTGACCCCAAAAGGTAATCAACCCTAGCTTTATGCAGAAGCAGGAAATTCACCATACAAGCTCCCCTGAAAGGTAGCCATCTGATCGCCACTGAAAAACTTTCAATGATGGAGAATTCACTACCTCTTCCACTGTCAATGAGGTTCCTCCTACTGTTTTGTGGTCCTCACTCTGCTTACAAGAGGGATACATAACTTTGAGTCTACACTATGGAGCTGGAGATAAACAAGCTTGCTTCACCTGCCACACGACAACCCTTCAAATATTTGATAATTCATTTTTGAGGATTCATTTGATGATGGCTCACATGTCACCTCTCAGTCTTCTCAAGGCTAAACATACCGAGTTCTTTCAGATATTCTTCATAGGGTTTCCAGTCCTTTGGCCATCCTTGATGTTCTCCTGGGCACATGTTACAGCTTCACAGTAGCCTTCTTAAATTATGGAGCCCAGAGTGGATACAACATTCCAGGTGGGGTCTAATCGGAGAAGCATGGAATGATGCCTAGTATAGCATAGCTTTTTGCTGCCACATCACACTGTTGATTCATGCCTAGTTTGTGCTTTACTAAGACACCTTTTCACAAGTACTACTGACAAGCGATGACTGAAATCTCCACAACAAAGGGTGAGCAACTAAAAAACAGAAAAGAAAAAAGAAAAATATTGTGTTACTTTGAAGACTATCAGTTTATTTCAGTGTGAGCTTTCATAGATTATAAATTACTTTAGATATGATATTAAAGCTCACACTGAAATCAATGTGTTAAATTCCAGCATAACATGATACTTTCCTTTTCATTTTTGCTGGAAGTAACTTACTGTGCTATGTGGTATGGCAGTAGGAATATAGCATTCAGTTATCCATGATTTTCAGGATCCATGGGGGGTTGGGGAGTAGAGGGACTTTGGAACCAATACAGGGATCCTACTGTCCTTCCTTTAGTTTGTTATGTTATATACCATCAAGTCAGAACTGACATAGCAAGGCTAATAAAAGTTACAAGCTAAGTGAGATATTTAAAGAGTTGTATTATGGTTCTGTACCCCAGTGAAGTTCCATGATTGAATGGAAATTCACACCCAAGCTTACACCACACTGGACATCAGTTTCAAACTTAGATGTTGGGTTGGGTAGTTCAAAGTTATTACAAAAAAACTATGTCCCATGTACCTTCTGTGTGGTTCACACACTACCATTTGAGAGCCATCACTTCACCTCTACTTTTAAACTACTCTTGTTGACTAAGGTCTGTATTAGTACTGTAGCACTGTTGCTGCTTTTCCCCCTGTGATTTTTAACTTGACTGGCTACATCAAGAACTCAAATATTTGATCCTATGGATAACTGGTAAAAATAAAACAAATGATCCTAATTAGGACACTCTACTTTCTTTAAGGTTACTCTGCTAATTTTTTATATTTCAACTTTCCAGAATACCACAAGAACAAGTTATATATATCCTGGTGATATTATCTGAAGTCTAGTTCATTATTTGACATCTATAGCCTCTGTATCCCCTTGAAAGACTTTATTTAAAAATAGTCCAAGAACTGTTTTGTCATGATACCATAAGGTGAGGCTGTCCTGATTTCTCTGTTCGTACGTATACATTATTTTAAGGGATCACGTTTAGAGGTCATTCTGCTTTATATCTTTGCTTTCTTTTATCAATGTTTATTCCTTTGGCTGGCATTCTGCTTTTCCTAGCTTCCAAAAGAAATGAGGGGTTTGTGCAGTGGCATGACGGAAGCCCTCAAGTAGAGCTAATCAATAAAGTGGGTCTTGCAAAAGCAGCAGATTTTTTTCCAGTTTATGGGGCTGGATTGTGTGCTGATCCTACTGGGATTTCCCCAACACCTAAATGATCTTTCTGTTATCTTGTTTTGTACCACTGCAGGTTTTGTTCTAGGTGGGATTTTTTGTGTGTGTGCCTTTTTGCCACAAATAAAAGCAGGATATATTTATTGTACCATGTGTGTGTGAATATGTTTGTGTGTGCAATTTACAACAATGAAGCTTTTGCTAGATGAATTCTGTTATAGCTCTGCATAAGAGGGAGGTGAGAGGAAGTGAAGGCACTCCAATGGTGATAGAGGTGCTGGGTGGCAAGAGATGCGGCGAAGGAAGATGGAATAAGGCAGGGAGGGATGGGGCAAAAAAAATCCAAACTTTATCTATTAACTCATGGGCTCTGAGCTATCCGTGACGGATCAGGGAAGAGATTTTGGTGTGTTGGTGGACAGCTCAATGAAGGTGTCTACCCAACGTGTGGCAGTGGTGCAGAAGGCCAATTCCACGCAGGGGATCATTAAAAGGGGGAATGAAAATAAAAGAGCAAACATTATAATGCGATTGTACAAGACGATAGTAAGACCACACCTGGAGTATTGTGTGCAATTCTGGTCACCGCATCTCAAAAAAGACATAGTAGAACTGGAAAGCAACTAAGGCTGCTATCTCACCTGGGTTTTGATCCTGATCTTCTGAAGGTCCGGCTTTTCCTCTTCATCCCGTCACGTGACTGAAGATGTGGGACAGCAGTTCCCACATCCAAAGCTGTTTTTTTTTTAATTTTAAAGTGCAGTTCAGCCCCCATGGCCAGCAGGTGGTGTTAGCATTTTAAAAAATGGACCACCTTGCTGGGGAAAATTAAAACAAAGAGCACTGACGGAGCTTCCTGTTGCTCCGAGGGTGCAGGGAAATTTTAAAAAAAAACCAGCGCCAATCGGCCCCAGGAACAGCCGGTCGGTGCTATGAGAAAAAAAAGAAGAAACCCGGATCATCTGCATGGTCCCATGATGTCTGCCTCCTTAAAAGGTGGATTTTTAAAGTGAGGCAGAAAATTCCCTACCTCTCAGTTAAGTCAAAGAAACCTCACTTAAAGGGGCATTACCGGGTTTTCTTTCTTTCTTTCTTTCTTTTCAAAAATCCCGGTGGCCGTGGGGATGGCATTTTTGGACATGGTTATCTAGTAATTTAAACTGCTTTTAAAGGGAGGTGGGACCCAGCCCTAGAATGATTACTGGGCTGGGGGATCTCCCTTATGAGGAAAGGCTAAAACATTTGGGGTTCTTTAGTCTGGAAAAAAAGGTGCCTGAGGGGGGAAATGATTGAGACATACAAAATAATGCAGGGCATGAGTAAAGTGGATAGAAGGACACTCTTCTCTAACACACAAAATATCAGAACTAGGGGACATCCACTCAAACTGAGTGTTGGGAGAATGAGAACAGACAAAAGAAAATACTTTTTTTACCCAGTGTGTTGTTAGTCTGTGGAACTCCCTGCCACAGGAGGTGGCGTTGGCATCTAGCCTGGATGCCTTCGAAAGGGGATGGGACAGATTCCTGGAGGAAAGGTCCATCACAGGTTACAAATCATAATGGAGATGTGTAATCTCCAGGCTTAAAACCAGGGTACATCAAGGGCCAGATGCAGGGGAGTGGTATCAGGAGACAGATATCTAGTCTTGTGCACTCCCAGAAGCATTTGGTGGGGCCACTGTGAGATACAGGAAGCTGGTCTAGATGGGCCTTTGGCCTGATCCAGCATAGCTCTTCTTATGTTCTTATGGGTTGAGTGAGACCTGAAATATGAGATATTTTGATGCAGAAATGACCTGAAGTATCAATGAATGCCATTCTGTGTGAAGACAAGAAAGGAACAAAAGTGCAATACATGGCACTAATGGAAGACACCACAAATATGAATAGTGGTTTCCTTTCTCTGAGTGGTGGTCCTGTTCTTGGAAAAGCAGCCTGAATTGTAACTGTGTTTTTGTAACCCTATCACAACTAATTACAGCTAAATGACAAGCAGTGGGATGCATCTCTGTCACATTCTCTACCTAGGGCCAGACTTTCTACTAGGCAAGGGGGAGGCGCTGGCAGCAGGCCCTCTAAGCAGTAGAGGGTATTGATGAGGTGTTGAAGAGTAACCCAAGGAACATGTTGTATGTGCCAATGGCCTGTAAGGTAAATTCAGAAATACATGGGGAATCAAAAGTGGAAAATCAGAACAGAAATAGGTTGGTGCTACTATTGCTAGTGGTTCAGTACAAGTCCTCTCTAGTTGAGGCAGCTTTTGTATGTGAAATGGGGAGATGCTCTCTTGACCTCTGACACAGGCAGTAAAACATCTTCTGCCAAAGCTGTCTATCTGTGTTTGTAAATGGATTCCTTCCAGGTTGGAAACTAATGGCTCCCAGGCATTCAAAACATGCCACTCTTGTCTGATTGTCATGGCCAGAAAGCCACCAGAAAATACCAGGTATTTCCAGACTAAGAAAGAATTCTGCATGAATCCATGGACAGATGCTGCCAGCTAGATGAACCAATGGTCTGACTCAGTACAGTGGTCCCCTGCCCATTCGCGGTTCATATACTGCAGTTCCGCTATATTGCAGGACCACAGTATATGAAAAAAGGCCCCCTGGGTTAAGGGGGGAAGGCCTGTTTCAGGCTTCCCTTACTTACCACCAGCCTGGCGCTGCCCCGAATGGGCCTGCAAGGGCCTGCCTCGGCCTTCTGGAGGCCCCAAAAGTTCCTCCGTGCAAACTAGAAGTGACTTCCGGTAAACCGGAAATGATTCATATAGAAGGCCTGTGAAGGCCCTCACAGACCCATTTGGGGCAGCACCAGGCTGGGGGTAAGTACAAGAGCCCCCAGCTAGGGGCCCCAGGCCCGATCCGACCTGCATCCTCATATAACAGATTTTCAGTTATCATGGGTTGGGTTCCTAACATCCACAATAGGTATAAGGCATTTCCCTATGTCCCTCATGGCTGCTGCTTCCTGTTACAAAATGATGTCCCAACCTTAGTCTGACCCTTTCCTTAACTGTAACTCTGGCCTCACTTGCTAGTGGGAGAAGCAAAATAATTGAAAAAGTAAGATGAAGCTATCATTCGCTTCCATCAGCATCAATGTCTCCTGAACTTTTTTCACTCTATATTAGCAAAACTGACAGGAGTAGAGAATGGAGAAGAAAATAACCCTCAGTAAATAAACTTTGGTGGAGGAGGGACAGCAGGAAGAGAACTGAGGGAAAATTGGAATGGTGCCCTGTTTATTGATCACTATCAAAGGGTAGTTTAATATGGCCCAGCTATATCCACTTGAGGTGAGCTGGTCATCTGTGCTTCCTGCGAAGTGGGGACAAGAATGTCACCCCATTTTTTTCTGTAGTGAAAAAATATGGCAAGAAACAATCCGCTTTAGTTGGGATAAAGGTACAATTACAGTATATGAAAATGCTTTCTCAGCTCCTCCTATATTCTGTAGCAATTATCTAGCTCCTTGGATGCCTTCCAATGTACCTCACATTTTCTTTTAAAAAAACAAGTATCTGCTGGTCTCATTTTGTTTCTTGTTGAGAGGGTGTCACCCTTGGTGCCCCTGGTGGGGCCATTGTGGGGTTCTCAGACTCACCTATTGCTGGATCTAGGGGACTTGTGGGGCAAGAACTACTGACCCAGGAGGGGATAGTCTCTAACACAGAAGAGGGAGATGCTTAGGGAGTGCATGGGAAGAGATAGAGGAGGCATGAGTGCTGTGACACCTCCCTTTTAGATGTGTAATTGTGATGAAAACATGAAGTGTAAAGAATCAAGTTATTAATCTTCACAGGATCCTCTTGGTAATGCTGCCACCTTTTAAATCGACGCCTTATGAACTGGGACAGACTCATATGTATAATATGAAAATAATAATGTTTATTGAGAAAATAAATAAATACAACAATGACTGAAGTTGGTATGCATTGCCTTAAACATAAAATAGATTAAACCAAATCTTCAAGCCTCCCTGTCTTTAATAAACAGTAAATAGTAAAGCCCTCACACCTAATCTGACTGACTTAACTCTAACAGAGCTGTGCTCTCTCAGCTCTCTCAGCTCTCAACTCTCAACTCTCAACTCTCCTTCACAGACCAGGCTCCACCCTTTTTATACCATACTATCCCCCACCCTCCTGCTGGGATTGGCTGATGATTTACATATGTATTTCCCCTGCTTCCAGGGTGTTGTCACAAGTGCCAAGGAGGATCAGGGAACTAAGGATAGGGGATAAAGCTGCTAAGAGGACCCTAGGACAGGAGGCCGCATTTGGCTCCAGGTGCCTCAGGGACAAAGCAGCCTGTCAAAGGAGACCAGATCCACTCCAGGCTTTCCATCCCAGCACTGTGACTGCCACTGCCGGCCTGTGGTGGGCCAGCCGCACAATCTCATGAATGCAACACTGAAGGCAGAACAGGCAAAAGGAGTGGCAGCATTGCCTTCAGCAGCCATCTCCTATTGGACTGGAGGCCTGTCCAGGGTATGGAATTATAAATCATCCCTCCTCTGTGCTCCTACTCCTCACCTCCCCCAAGATATTATTTGAAGGAAATGAAGTACTCAAGGGCTCCACTGGAGTTATCTCAGGCTCCCAAACAGAGTGTGATGCTTCTGGGGCAACTGTCATTGACTCTGCCCCTGAGGAAGGCAGCAAGAGTGGAACAAACTCCTGAGCTGGTTACTTCAAATTTTCACATTCCAATAAACCCTGTTGTTGCTGAGCTGGCCCATGTGGAGTCAATGGATATTTTATTTATTTAATTTCTATACCACCCTTTGGGCAGCACAGACACCCTAGGCAGTTTAGAAGAGTTAAAGACAATTAAAGATGAAGGTGCACAATAAATTCAAAATAAACTAAAGACAATCAAACGTTACACAAAACAAATTAAATTAACAAAGTGGCCTGGGTTCAAGCTACCTCAAAGATAGAATATCACCGTATGAACTGGCTAGGGTGCTAAGGTCATCAGGAAAGATCTTTCTCTCCATCTCACCACCTTCACAGGTGCATCTCATAAGAACACATGAAAGGGCCTTCTCTGTTGCTGCTCCCAGACTTTGGAACTCCCTCCCGCTCAAAGCCAGGACTGCCCCATCCCTGCTGTCTTTCCGGAGCCGGCAAATATCTTCCTCTTCAGGCAAGCTTTCCCTGAATGAGGGTCTACCTCCTATGTGACTTTTATATGGATCACCACCATACATGATTGCATTGATTGATTTTGTAAGATCACCAGTGTTTTGCATGTTGCTTTCCTTTTTCTTTTATTTTTGTGTGCTCTGTGTAGCTCTACTGTTAACTTTTAATGTTCTAAGATGCCTCCTCTAATTCCCTGTTAACTTGAATATGTGTTATAGTAATCTCCTATCTATTGCGGGGGTTAGGGACCTGACCTGACCCACAATAATTGAAAATCCGCGATATGTGGATGCTGGGTCGGGTTGGTACTGGGGAGCCTATCTGGGGCCTCCTACACTTACCTGAGGCCTGGTGCTGCCCTAAACGGGCCACCAACAGGCTTCCCAAGCCTGTCGGAGGCCCCAGAAGTGGTTTCTGGCAAACCAGAAGTGACTTCCAGAAAACCAGGAGTGACTTCAGGTTTCCCGGAAACAACTTCTGGGGCCTCCGACAGGCATGGGAATCCCATTGGAGGCCTGTTCAGGGCAGTACCAGGCCTCAGGTAAGTGTAGGAGGCCTCAAAAGGGTCCACGCAGCTTGCCCCAGGGGGCCTTTCTTTCATATACAGTACTGCTGTGCGGTGATATACTGGAACCATAGTATATGAACCGCGAAATGGCAGGGGACGACTGTATATGTTCTGGACTGTATATTGTCTCTCATTACTATAAGCCATCTTTGGTCCTTTTCCAAGGAGAAAGGTGGGGTAAAAATATTCTAAATAAATAAATAAATAAATAAATAAATAAATAAATAAATAAATAAATAAAGTCTGTCATTGATTGTTTTGTATTATTGCTGATTCATGACTTAAACCAAAGTGCAGACCACGAAGCACAGCTTGGAAAGTTACTATTTAAATGTAATACACTCCTCTTGCCTGTCACAGAGTTTGAAAATGAACTTGTCATTCATCACAAAACAGTTACACTCCTTGCTGATCTGCTTATTATCTTTTCATGACTCCTGTTGCTTTCTTTTGAAGAGGGGAAATTATGGCTGATAAGAAAATGGCATGAAAAAACTGAAGATAACAGGGAGACTGTATATATTGCACTTGGTTGGGAGTTCTTTGGTGACATGGGAAATTGTCACAAAATGTACAGTATTAGTGTGGGAGACAAATTTAGTAGTTTTTTTTCTTGTTTTCAGTGGCTGCTAATATCATGTGAATGGGCAGAATTTTACCTACCTAGGAATTTTATGTAATCCCTTCAAGACACAGATAGAATCTGATTCAGATAGAATCTGCTTTCCTCATTTATTCACATTCTAGTAATTTTTTCTTCTCTTTAAAAATATTTTTAATTTATACGTTATTATTTTCACCAATTGTAGACTGATCTTTTGAACTCAGTCTTTCACCAAAACTCATTTTATTCCATTATATTTTAAAGCACACTACTGTTTCCTTCAAATGAATAAGTTTTGTATTGCCCTGAAGCCTGATCATTAGGGAATACCTGGGCTTGGCCTCACTGGTTGGTTCACATCAATGTCATCTGGAAGACGTATGATAGCTTAACTAATGGCTTTGGAAAGTATGGACTTCCACTGCCTAAAGGCTTGTTCTTTTTAGCCTACTGTTGGTTTACTACAAGTTATGGCAGCATATTATATCACCAGCAGTAAAGACTCCAGATTGTTACAGCTGAATGTCTATTTAATTACAGCATCCTTTACAATCATCCTCTGCTTCTCACATATCTTGTCTAATATGCAATGGCCTGAATCCTCTTGGTGTCAATGTAACTGCCACAGCTAATTGTGACTAAATGACAAAGGATTGGAAAGCATCTTGGTTGTGTGGTCAGGCACATGCCCACACCCTGGCATGTTGTCAATTAGCCACAGAAAGCTATACAAAACATTCACAAAGAATAGATGGATTCTGGCAAAAATCACTGCATTCTATGACCTGGTATTACATAATGGCATTCGCCCCTACAACTCCTCACTGTATGCACGTCATGGAATAAAAATAAAATGTCGTGAGCCCAGTGCATAGCTACCTTTTATTATGTGGCAAAGAGGGGTTTCCAGATAGTTTTCTATTTGGACAGACATGAGTGACATTTTCAAGTAAATTCACAGACTATGGTTGCTGAGGTGTTCTGGTTCAAGAAAGTTAACTTTCCCAAGCACTGAAGCAGAGGAAAGACTGAATAGAAAGAACATAACAGATGCCCAACAAGAAATTTTTCTTCTCAAAAAGTATTCCCAAGAAATAAGACCTTTTTACTGAAAAATAGTTGGTGGAGCTCTGCTCTCTTTCGCTACTGACTCTTTCTTAATGATGTTTCAGAGGAAAACAGGGCGGGGGGGCAATATGGCCCTCCTAAGGCTGGAGGTGTGGGGCCCTCAGTCTCCGAAGGATGCTTCCTTTCGGTCCAGGTGGCTCACTGGAAGCAACAAGAATGGTTTAGCTTTCATTTGGAAGAGACGTTTGTCAATGCATTGCTTGTTTTATTACAACCCCATTGAGCCAGCTCATTAGCAAAACAGAAATACTTTCAGACTAATCTGTCCACATAGTTGTGTTCACCGTTACTTCTATTTCCACATGGTAAATTTAATTGTCGGCACTGAATTCTCAAGGGCGATGCTGGACAATTCCACCCTGTAATCTTCCTGAGCAGATAGCTCTCCTGTCCTCTTGTCCTGGGTAAATTATCTTTGTTCTTGCTGGACATTAATTAAGCAGTAGAAAAACAATGAGGAGCCTATTGTTACACTTCACCATCATATCATTTGGAAGAAAACAAGGAGACTTTCCCTGGAGGCAAAGACAAGTTATAAGATATTCTGAGTACCAAACTGTGATGAAATGTCTGTGTCAATTATCCATAAAATCCTTTAATAAAAAAAAAAAACCAGAGTCATAAAAGAAGGAGAGCTCTCAGGAACTGTTCCTATATTAAACAATCAGCTCATAAAGAGACACGCAGGAAGGTAGGTGAGGAGTCAGATAAGAAATGCAGCGTCAGCCTATATGTGGAATTATCCTCTACAGCTACACCATATATCTCAAGTAAAAGTATGGAGGCTCTGCAGTGCTGTCAGTAGAGAAGCAGGACCAGAATTGTAGGGCACATTCCATGCTGACTCCAAGTGAGAAGAAAATAAAAATTCAGTTGTGGAGGTTTGCCATTTTTATGGCATACCATCAACAGATATTGGTTCAGAGCGCTCAGTGGATAGCTTAATAGGCATGTTGTAGCAAAAACTATAGCCATATCTATCTGGGGAAAGCAACACTTAACTCTCATCCCTTAAGTCCTCATTAATAAAGTGGAAACACTGTTCAGTGTCAGAGGTTGGAGGAAGATGAAGATGCATGAAAGATTTTAAAGTGCTTTGCCCAGCAATACTCTGTGTGCTTTACACTGCCAGGTTGCTTCTGTCTTATAGTGACTCTAAGAATCAATTATTTCCCAAAGGTCCCATAATTAACAGCCCTTTGCAAGCCCTGGCTTCCTTTATTGAGGCATTCATCCCATTTTGGATCTTCCTTTTTTCCTGCTGCCTTCTAGTCTTTTCCAGTGAATCTTGTCTCGCGGAGGTCTGGCAGCCTCACGTGAGTCATTTGATCTTTAGTAAGAGTTCAAGCTCTGATCTAGAGCCCATTCATTTGAGTTTCTTGGCCTTTGATGCTGCCTGTCAAACTCTCCTCCAGCACATTTCAAATTAAACTTTTTTGTCTTGTCAGCTTTCTTCATTGTCCAGCCTTCACATCTATGCATAGAAATTAGGAGTACTATACTTTGAATGATCTTGACCTACGTCTTAAATGGCAGATCCGTATTTTCTAGTTCCTTCCTAGCTCCTCTTCTATGAAGAGAAGGGAAATGTAGGGTGCTGATCTAGGTAAAAAGAATGAGTTCCAAAGATATAAGATGGGAGATACCTGGCTGGAAAATAGTACATGTGAAAGGGATCTGGGAGACTTGGTGGACCACATATCGAACATGAGTCAGCAGTGTGCCATGGTGGCCAGGAAAGCCAATGTGATTTTTGGTTGCATCAACAGAAGCATGGTGTCTAGATCAAGGGAAGTGATAGTACCACTCTATTCTGCTCTGGTCAGACCCCACCTGGAGTACTGTGTCTAGTTCTGTGCACCTGAATTTAAAAAGGATGTTGACAATCTTGAACGGGTCCAGAGGAGGGCAACCAAGATGATTGGTCATCTGGAAGAAATGTCATATGAGGAACAGCTTAGGGAGCTGGGAATGTTTAGCCTTTCAAAAAGAAGGCTGAGAGGGGATATGATAGCTATATTTAAATATTGAAGAGGGAATAGGTTGCTTCCAATGGCTTCAGAGACTAGGACTCGGGGCAATGGTTTCAAACTACAGGAAAAGGGATTCCATTTTAACATTAGGAAGAACTTCATGATGGTTAGAGCTGTTCGACAGTGGAATATGCTGCCACGGAGGGTGGTGGAGTCTCCTTCTTTGGAGGTTTTTAGGCAGAGGCTGGATGGCCATATGTTGGAAATATTGTAATGGGGGTTTCTGCATGGCAGGGGGTTGGACTGGATGGCCCTTGAGGTCTCTTCCAACTCTATGCTTCTATGCTTCTGTGATTGTTTGCTCTTTGCTGTCAGTCATATGATGAGGTCTGTGTATCTTGAATTGTTGATATTTTCCTTTTCTTCATTCCTTTTCCATAAAAGAATCTAATCTAACATCTGGAAATCTATAATTATGTACAAATATCTCCTGAAACCCTAGAACTAATTGTTTCAGTTCAGAGTAGGGCAGAATCAATTTATATGTCAAATATTTAGATGTAAATCAGATCAGATGATACTCAAATATCCCTACCCTAGTTTCCAATCTGTGGGGCATTATTTTGTTTTCTGCTTTTGTTGACATGTTCTTTTTAAATATTTTGATAGATTCCAACTCCATAGCTTGAAGTACCTAACCTGTGTTGATATCAATTCACATATACTCCTGTGATTCATTTCTTCCAATTACTTTGAGTGTAGTTTTCTCCTTCATGTTTTATTAGTCAAGATTTTAAAAATGTCCACAAAGCATTTTCCAGAACAGAACATGTGGCATCTGTTGCTGTGAGGAGAAAAGGAAAATGCACACACAAAAAGCTTTAAGGACAGCTTCTGTGGCAAAGCAAGCAATCCATTCTTGTTACAGAAATGACAACCAGCGTGCAGGGAAATTATTCCAGTGGTTGATGAATGAGTAGATCCTGCCTAAAATTGCTAGGCATTGTGACACTGGAGAGAAATATTCCATTACAGTTACCAGCAGGACAGGTGTAATAATGGTACAAAGCCAAGCCTTTAAAAAGGGAATCTGTCTTGTTAGACTGAGTCCCAGAAAGCAAACACAAGGGAAGAGTCTCACAATGCACACAATTGTTCTCATGTGTGGTATCTTGGTTTAGTACGCATAAATGGCAGTCCCAATAAACCTTCTGTGGAGCTCCGCAAAGCTGATCATGCTCCAGATTGTCCTCAACCATGGAGAGCAAAATAATTTGCCCTAGTCCTAAATCACCAGACATACACTAGCCACACAAAGTACAGAGCTGTCATAGTTAACTCTATGCTAGCTGGGCTTGGTGTCAGAATAGTACTATCCTAGGCTCATCCAAAAGCCAATACATAGGCTTAGGTTAAAAAAAAATACTTCTAGAACAAACGCTGGAGTGCTATTTGCAGCCTTTCTCATACTGAGTATGTGCACATTTACTGTACAAACAATTATACTTCAGCACTTACAAAGAACTCTCTCATCTCAGAAATTGTTCACACCCCATGTGATGTGACCTGAAATGCAGTGTGAAGATACCACAGTTTACAGTTTCATTTCCCTTAGGAATTATTTCACTTAATAATGTGCCTATTGTTATAAATTTACAGCACACTTTGTTGCTTAGTAGATATATATATGCAAATTTGAACGATATAACAATCCAAAATGTGTAAAACCAAGCTATCTCAAAGATTGTATTTCCTTTTATCAGCCTGCACAGGTTTTAAAATCATTAGAGGATATAATTTCCTGTGTTCCCACCACCTGGCAGATGCATTTGGTGGGAACACAGGAGATGGCCTTCGCTGTTGCTGCTCTTAGACTCCAGAAATCCCACTCATGGGAGGCTAGTCTTGCTCAGTGTTGGATGTCCTTCCCCAAACAGGCAAAGATCGTTTGCTTCAGGCAGAAATTTTCTTTGTGACTAAGATTTTTTTAATGGGATGGTCCCTTTTAATTACTGTTATTATTTCAATGTGTTTTGGTACTCTTTTTAATCTGCTTAAGTTCTATTATAATTGTTGATTTTTTTATTATTGCAATAATTTATTATTCTATATTTTAATATTGTTTCTTTTAATACTGTAAACCATCTTGGATTTTTTTAGGAGAAAGATGGCACATTTTATATCAATGAATCGATACAATAAAATAAAATGAAATACCTAATATTATCATAGGCTAAAAGAAAGAGGTTGTGGTATTTTAAAAAGCAGGGGCAAGACAGGCATCACTGAATCCAAACACCCCCTGAAACCTTAAAAACTACTTCTCAAAATCAGAGAGGCAAGGCAAAAGAGACTCAATCTAACTCCAAAGCAAACAACCATACATAAAGAAAAAAAAATCATGAAAACACCCTGCACCCAAATGCACGATGCACCTTTAACAGAACAAATGCACAGCAAACTAACTGAATAACAATTTTAAAAGAGGAATATAAGAGAGACACTTACTGTGATTGTGTGAATCTAACACATACACACATACAGGGCAACATATATAGTACAATGTACAGGATCCCCCATTCTGCCACTGAAAGCACAGTTCCACCCAAAGGCTGATGCAACAACAGCCACACTCTTTGTTTTCAAGACACAGTGAGAATTTTTCTTATCAGTTACAGAGCAGCAGTATCAACTATATCAAGTGAGACAGTTGGCCAATCCTGTTGGGATTTGTAGGGCCAGAGTAGTTCCCTCCCTCTGTTATGGAATTCTGAACCTGGAATGGATTCCATCTACAAGTTGTCCAGAAGGAAAGTCACTGCCAGCTGTGACTTCTGTGGTCACCAAAGGTGCATAAACCAGTATCTCAATGGGCGCTTTTACATGACCCCTAAAAATCCGAGGCATAGGGCTCCCAGTTGCGGAGCTTAAAATTGTTTTCCCACCAGCTGTGCACGTTAAAAAAAATTAAGTACAACCATGCCCACCTAAGCACGCCCCAGAGGTGTGTCCGGAGGTTAAAAAATTTCTGATACGGATTGTAAAGCTGTGAGTGCCGGGCTGTCCTCGCCTTCTGTTTGGTTTTTTTTGCCCCCCGCCCCTTTAAGAGACTGGAATGCTTCTGGGGAGCGACACAGAATGGAGGTGAGCCTGCATTCTTTTCTCCCTTTTTTCGTCCCTCCCCTCACGCAGACAGGAGCAATGGCGTGCGGAGGGGTGGGAACACAGCAAGAGGAGCAAACCCCCAAGATCTCTGGTCCGAATTTAAGCTGCCAGCGGATCTTAGGGGTCGTGTAAAAGTGCCCTATGAAGCAGAGCTTCTGCTTCAGCATGGAAAATGTTATTTTTTTAGATATTATCAATAAGAGAAACGCAGTGTAGATAAGATGAGGAGGATTCTGGGAGCTACAGTCCAAAAAGTAGCTTTTCCAGGTTCTGCTAAAAGGTAGTCCCGTGTCCTCAGATGTAGCATAAGTCCCTGTCTCATCATTACCACTGAAATAGAATTCACCGGTCAATCCATTTAGTTGAGGTAGGTGAAGAGTGCCATTTTTTTTCACTTGGTGGAAGTAAGAAAATTTCTTTGTATTGTGTTGGTCCCAGACACTCAGCCAGTTCAAAAAACTTCCTGATCAGTACGCCTTATCTGCACCTTTCATATACCTAAGTGGATGAAGCGTGTCTGTGGGATTGTGCCTTTTGCTTTAAGCCTTCTGTCACTGGATAATGTTTTGCTTGTGCTAAACAGTCCAGTGCCATGTATCCCGAATGCTTAATTCCCCAGCAAAAAGCCAAGCTCTGGTAGCTTTTAATAGCTTCCATTTGCATGATCTCGGCTTACTCATTGTCATCTTCCCATACAGGACTCCTTTATCAAATGTAACCCTGTAGGGTAACTTGGAATGATTTCTGTGCTTTTTCTCCCAGTGAAGAGATTTTCTTCACCAAGATGTCCTTTGTAGGTGAAAATTGCCATTCTTTGTAACGGAATATTGAAGCCCCCTGGGTTAAAAGGTACAGTAATCTCCCCCACCTTTAAAAAAACTGAAGTGCTTGATATGCTACTCAGCCATATCCTCCTTTGAGGATCATCATGTATTTATTTTATTTTATTTTATTTATTTTTATATTTATATCCCGCTTATCTCCGACAAGGACTCTAAGCGGCTAACAACAAATCATAATACAGCAAACAAATACAAGAATAGCTGAAATCTTATTTGCTGAATCACATACATGCATTCTGATACTATTTGAAGTGCTGTCTCAGTGGCATTTTCCGCTGCATCTCTGGAGCTGCCATACAAGCAAATGCTTATTTATCTTGCATTGTAGCAACTACTTTCACAGTGTACCCTAAAGACTCTACTATGAGATATATTGATAACACCAGCATCCATGGAAAGGACTCACATGAGTTCCATCATACCATCAACCTGAATCTAGACTGATATAAATAGCAGTTGTAATTATATGTTGTGGTCTCTGTGAAACCCACATATGGGCATTTGCACCTATGTAGAACAAACCACAGAAGATTCCAAAGCTTAGAAGAGCAAAAAACTTTCTTATATTGCAGACCTACTGATCAATATGAACACTAACATGTCCCCAAACTCCACCCAAAAGACACCACAAAAACTAATCTTTACAGCTAAGCTGTCAACGTTCAGGCAAAGGCACCAGGAACCTGTCCAGGGACAGGCTGCAGAACCAGGCTAGGTGTTCAGGGGCAAAATAATGGTCCAGTTGGATATCCTTCAAGGTAATATGATGTTTCCATGATGCCTGCTTGTTTCTCAGATAAAAGACATATATTTGAGTTGGCTTGGGCTTAAGCTGATTTTTACCATGATTTTTACCAGTTCTTTTAATGCATCTGTTGGGAGGTATTCTATCATCTAAAAGCTGACTGAGCAGAAAGTGTAAGACAGCATAAATAAAACACAATAAAATAAAATACAAGCTACTTGGATTGGCCCAAACTCTTATAGACTGAGAAGTAGATATTAATGACATTGTTAGAAGTGAATGTCTCATTTGCCCAACACAGTGCCACCACTGTTGATCAGTAACCTCAGATGTAACTTTACATGCCTATAGATACAGCTGTTAGAGGCTTGTAACCCTTGGTACACTAGGCATTTTGCAATGTGCATAAAATTAGATGACCATGTTATGTAGGTCTTTGAATTCTAAAAAAGTATATTGCTCTTTTTCAGTATTGTGTGGCCAAATTTAATCTGCAAGTTATTTCTGTTTACAGGTTCTAGTGATTTTGTACCCATCTTTTCGCTATCCTTAGTATTTTTTGGGAATGAGGCAGCATCACTATCCACACTGTGGAGTTGGCTTATTTTACTAAACCATACAACTGCCATTAGAACAGAATACAATCAAACAACTTCTCACTTCTAAAAAGGATGTATCATTTATTTAATGCCTGAAAGATTGTCTTAGATTTTGAAGAATGTACTGTATTTGGGGAAAAACAAAACACACTTCCTCCAAGCTCTCTCCCCGCCCTTTTCTTCAAAGTGACACTTGTCAAGATGTCTTAGAGATTAGAAGACTAAGGCAAATGTTAGGGGCATTCATCTGGACTTCTTTCCCCACAACTATCTGTTTGTGAACAGATTGCCCATCTCTCAGATGAATTGCTTTTGCTTATTCTAAAATACTTACTGATTTCTTCAGTACTTCATCTGAAAAAGTTCCCAAGCTGTTTTTCACAGCTGTAGCATTATTTATGTGGTGTTGGCAAGATTCAAAAATCTTATGGTATTTCTTCTGTTAATCAGTTTAATGAGTTATATAACTAATCAATTGACTATAATTAGTTTGTACTTCAAGCAAACTTGGCACTGGATTGTAGCTAGAATTTCATCACTGGAATTCATCTATTCCGCAGCCCAAGTAGACGTTGTTAGTCTAGAACAGGCATGTCCAAACTTCGGCCCTCCAGATGTTTTGGACCACAACTCCCACAGTCCTTTGCCATTGGAAATGCAGGCTTGAAATTCTGGGAGTTGTGGTCCAAAACATCAGGAGGGGCAAAGGTGGACATGCCTGGTCTAGAAGATATCCCTGCTAGTTTTGATGTAGAAACAAACATCTGGAAGCCAATTTTTCTGTTTCCTTTCCATAATTGAATGCTCTCTCTCTCTCTCTCTCTCTCTCTCACACACACACACACACACACACACATGTCCCCAGGAAACTATTAATGTCCAAATAAATTGTCTGTGAAGATTCTCAGTCATCCAGGTGAGTTGTGGCAACTGGACTTCTTTTCTTGAGAGACTGAAACGTTTTGTTGCTCATCCAAACAGCTTTGTCAGTCTGAGGAAAGCTAGTTGCGAATCCTTCATTTTATGGTTCACTTTGACCTCATGTCACCCTGGTCTTAAAAAAGTCTCATAAGATGAACAATGGCCTGAATAGGCTTGTTAGGTGCACAATAGTCTCCATAGGCCATTAGGTGAACAATGGCCTAAGGTGCTGAAACCCATTAAGTATGGTTCATTAGCTATGGCCTTGGTGGTGGAGGTGTGTTAAGTATTTTTGGGGATTGTTGAAATCACTGCCTGATCAGTAGCAGATAGACTGTGCCTGAGCCTCTCACCTCTGCTGAGAGAGGGATTTTAAATATTCATATGAATGGCTTCCCTGACTCCTCTCTCAAACCACCTATCTTCTCTGCCTAATACCTGTGCCTTCATTCAAAGATGAAGTGGTATGAGAGAGGGGTCAGGGAAGCCATTCATGTGTGAGTATAGAAAATCCCTCTCTCAGCAGAGGACCAGATTTTTCCTTGCACACATTCCTAGGAAGATGGCAGTGTGTCTTTAGGTGGTGTTTCACTTGACATAACCAATTAGGGTGTGCTTTTCAGGACAATAAAAGCACGCCTGTACTCTCATCCTTTTCTCCTATTGTCCCGTGATGTCTTTCTCCCCCTTTCTTTCCTTTCCTTTCCTTTCATTTCCTTTCCTTTCCTTTCTTGCAATTATTAGTGCTTACATTCTAAGGAAAAACATTTTTGAAGTACTGTAAATCTTTTGAAAACAGTTCTTTGGGTATGTTTAAACTACTGTTTTGAGGCAAAACAGGCCTCTAAGTTTGGGTTGAAGCACAAAATCACAATAGGATAATTGGCCAGAGAAAGGTACTTGGAATTTGCTCAAGGACAAAAAAAATTCCTCGAACAATTCTTTCCTTGTGTATATGATATATTTCCAGATTATTAATATATTCTAGGGCTGCTAAATTTTCAAAAAGTGCTAACATGGAGATTTGCTGTGTACGTAATGCAGTAAGAGGTTGTAAAAAGTTGTCAAAGAGTTGGGGAGAAACAGGAATTAAATAGGATTAAATTAAATAGAAATTATACTGTCTTGCTCTCTGCTGTATCAGTGATGAGGCATTTCATTGATCTAATACTTAAGTCTTCTGCACATACAAATGGACACAAAAGAACAGATGAAATGAAAGATGCCTGGAATGCTTCTGTATTCAAGGAGTGTCACAGCTAACGATAAAAGAAGAAGAGAGGCAGAGCCAGAGGAATGAAGGAAATAAGGAGGGCAGTGGGCAGAATTTCATTATGAATGGGGAACTCACAAATCTATCTGCAGCCCTTGTGTGTTCTCTGTTTGCAATTTGAAATGTAATGCAGGACGTGAATCAAATTGCAGCAAAGGTAAATCCTTCTATTCAGTTCCCCAATACAGCCACAGTCTTAGTGTCTTGTGAATGTCCCACATACTTCACTGGCAGATTCTTAAAAAAATACTTTTGGCCATGATAACTGAAACTCCATTTGGCATTTTCAGAGCAGCGTCCTACTTCTGATAGATATTAGCTACTAAGGCTATAATGTGACTATAAGGTTTCCAACAAACCCAACAATTTGCTACATTTGGGCCAACTGAGCCACTTTCACTATCAGTGCAAAGATAGCACACTTGGTTTCTCAGAGGCTGAAAATCTTGTTAAACCCAAAGGAGCGACTTTGCTCAAACTCTGGAACGAAGGTACCACCATTTTCTCAGATGTTGACACATTTTGCTGAAATTCTTATATTCACTCAAGGCTGAAATCTACCTAGATACAGTATCAGCAATCAATATCTGAACCTCTGAACCAATGGCTATCAATTACATTCAAACTATTATAAATCCACCACCAATATGGTTCCCAAGGGCTCAAGAAGTAACAGAGTTCTATAAAACCATACATTGTTACATTTGCTCCACATCCAATATGGTAAGACTGGCATGTCCAAACTTTGGCCCACCCTCCTGGTGTTTTGGACCACAATTCCCAGAATTCTAAGCTTAGATTGCCAATGGCAAAGGACTGTGGTAGTTGTGGTCCAAAACATTTGGAGGGTCGAAGTTTGGACATGCCAGTCTTACCATATTGGATGTGGAGCAAATGTAACAATGTATGGTTTTATAGAACTCTGTTAACTTCTTGAGCCCTTTGGAACCATATTGGTGGTGGATTTGTAATAGTTTGAATGTAACTGATAGCCATTGGTTCATGTAGCACAGGAGTATGGAAGTAGTCCTTTTACATACGCATCGCCTTCTTGCTCCTTACTCTTGCCACTTGAATAGGTGTATGGTTAGACACTGACCTGTAAATCTTCCTTGTGCTGCACTTGCATATTTCTACAATGATGCAATCTAATATTTGAATGATGTTGATTAGACATGGGCAAGGAGCGGCGAAATTCTAGTTTCCGTTTTCGGATATCGTTATCGTTAGGTAACGATAACGGTAACGAGAATTACTCCGCTCTAGCTCAAAACCAACCCGAAAAAAGGAAAATTGGCTTGGGTTTGTCATTGTCGTTAATGGCATCGCGGCGATCGCGCGATGCCATTGCCAACAGCAGTACAGAAAAAAAGTTTTTTAAAGTTAAAAAAAACCCTGATTCCCAGCCAAAAAAGAAGGCAAATATATGCCTGCCTGAGGACACCTACCAGAGAGGTGGTTTCTGGGGTGGGGGTCCCCGACCTTCCCCCCTCTCCTGTCCTAGGCTGCTTGAACCAGGCTGGGGGGGGGGTCATCCTCGTCGTATCCCCTCCTGTGGGGGGGGGGGTCCAAAAAGGTGACCACAATATTTATTTTTAAATCGTGGTCCAAAAACCCACTAAAGCACAACAGAAACATGTGAAAATTAGGTAATTTAAATGCCTGAATTTTTATAGTAGCAGCAGTGGGTTTTTCTTGCAATAAAACGTCTCCATTGATTTTATTTTATTTTATTTTTATTTTTATATTTTTACACCAGCACATGCGCAATATGGGCTGGCCATGGGATGGGACCATGCAAATTTTTTGACCCATTCCACTAATCGCATGGCCAGGTTTTGACTGAGACTTCTGGATGTTTCAGAGGGCATAAAAAGCCCACTAACCCTAACCCCAACCCTAAACATAACCTGTACGCCAGTACACTTCCCTTCTTAGTGGGTCAGAGGCACCCAGAGAGGTGCCTCCCAGAGCCCACTATCCCTATCCCTACCCCTACCCCTACCCCTACTCCTACCCCTACCCCTAACCTGTACGCCAGTACACTTCCCTTCTTACTGGGTCAGAGTAGAGACACCCAGAAAGGTGCCTCCCAGAGCTAACTTACCCTAACCCCAACCCTAACCCTAACCTGTACGCCAGTACACTTTCCTTCTTAGTGGGTCAGAGTAGAGGTACCCAGAAAGGTGCCTCCCAGAGCCCACTTACCCTAACCCCAACCCTAAGCATAACCTGTACGCCAGTACACTTCCCTTCTTAGTGGGTCAGAGGCACCCAGAGAGGTGCCTCCCAGAGCCCACTATCCCTATCCCTACCCCTACCCCTACTCCTACCCCTACCCCTACCCCTACCCCTA
>JAHTLZ010000114.1:15064643-15083540 GCA_023846285.1 Phrynocephalus versicolor
AGAGAGGTGCCTCCCAGAGCCCACTATCCCATTCCCTACCCCTACCCTTACCCCTACCCCTAACCTGTATGCCAGTACGCTTCCCTTCTTACTGGGTCAGAGTAGAGGCACCCAGAAAGGTGCCTCCCAGAGCTAACTTACCCTAACCCCAACCCTAACCCTAACCTGTACGCCAGTACACTTTCCTTCTTAGTGGGTCAGAGTAGAGGTACCCAGAAAGGTGCCTCCCAGAGCCCACTTACCCTAACCCCAACCCTAAGTATAACCTGTACGCCAGTACACTTCCCTTCTTAGTGGGTCAGAGGCACCCCCAGAGGTGCAGCCCAGAGCCCACAAACCCTAACCCTAACCCTAACCCTAACCCCATGCTCTGGGAAGTCAAATCGCGCTATCGCGGTGGAAACGACAAACGACAAATGGAAATGACATTTTTTTGAAAATTATCGCGACAAACGGAAACGACCCTAAATGGACCCGTTCCGACAAACGACAACTCGAAACATCATTTTTTCTGGTCGTGCCCATCGCTAATGTTGATTGTAACAGGGTGGCTCATGGACTAAGACACAATGGCATCTTTCTCCAAAATTTTAGCAGTGGAACCTTTAACTGGTATGCTACTCTTTGATCATGTTAGAAATTACATCAGTGGATAGCAGTGCTGAACATGATTTTAACAATTGGTGGGATGTTATAATTGTCCCGTTGCCATTTTTTTTACAATAAAGGATGTATTAAATTCAACCCCACACCCTATTTAATAGTGGGTGATCTTGGCATGCTGTGCAAAATTTTGATTCTGTTATTTGCCATCCAGTGATCTCCGACTGATAGTGACCCCAGGAACTAGCACTCTCCAAAATGCCCTGTCCTCAGCAGCCCTGATTAGCTGTTGCATCTTCAAGCCACAGCCTTGAGGAAGCAATTTAACAAATTTCTCTGATAAAGACTTGAAGGGAGATATCCCCCCCAAGGATAATTTTTGATATACTACTTTCTATGAAGAAAGTAGTGTATCAAAAATTATCCAAAAATTATTCTGAAGGAGCCTTTGCATCTCAGGGCCCCCTGCTCTGATCTGGCCATTTTGAACAGCAGAGCCCCCAATCTCCATGGGTCCTTGTAGGGAGAATGGCAGAGTCCCAAAGGCTGCATTTTCAGTATGTCTCAGGGAACGGAATGGGGTATCCTGGGAAGTGACCCAGCAGAGTAGCAGGAGCCCTAAATAACATTTCTGCTTCAGGGCACACTTGTTAATGACAACTGAAATGTTTTCACCACTCACCCATTTTTAGCAAGTTACTCGTTTCATTCCATTTATTTCCATTTGGCTTCCCTCTTCAGTTTGCTCATCTGACACTTGGTTCTGCCAACATGTGGCATTTGCAACAGAATATTTTAGATGGTGCCTGAGGCATCCTGGGAGTTGTATTTCAAAAAAATATTTTTCTGACTTCCTGCCATAATTGGATAGATGTGAACAGCAATGTCCTCTTCCACCTCTAGGCCAATATAGGGGACCTGCTCTGCCAGAATGCGGATGGAAATCTATCTCTAAATGAAAAGGCAGTGATAATAGCTACCATTGGCATTGCAAGACATACCCTATTTACCCTCAGTGAGGTGTGCAGAAGCCCAATCTGAACACCAGTCTACTTGTCTAGAGTACATTATCCAGGGAAACTAACAGGCCATATTATAAGTACATGTGACTGTAAAACCAATTCTCCTGCATAGGACAAGTTTTCCCTTTCCCACAACTTTAAAACCCCACAGTCTCAGTCATTCTATACTCCAGAGCACACAGAGAACTCCTAGTTCCTTGAGCTCCTTACCCTCTGAAGTTGCCAGCCACATGGACTGGCGAAACATCAGGAAGAATAACTTCCAGAACACAGCCAAATAGTCTGAAAAAAAATCACAACAGCTATAGCTTTAAAATGTTCTTAAACTGGGGAATATCTACAAAATAATGCTTAAGAGCAACCCATCATATTCTTGGATGTAGAAAGAAAAGACAGAAGAGCAACACTTATTAAAAGTAATTTTTAATTTTAATAGGTTGTTAATTATTTATGAACATTAAGGCTTTTTCCTACATTGTCTGGCAAGCAATGCCTTTTTTTGGCGGCGGGGGGAGCCTTGCCCAGCCCTCGGTCACTGGCTCACATATTTGCACAGCGTTGTGATGATAAGCATCTTTGCACTGATTCAAGTGCTTAAGCTTTAAGGTATTTGACATATTTCCTCAGTTCTTCGCATACACTGGATTCACATATATTTAGGGTAAACTATTCATCTGAGGTGCTGAAACCTAGAGTGTTTCTTGCATTCTCTGTTTCTTTGAGGAGGAAAAAGAAAACTCCATCACAAAGTTTCTCCCCCCAATTTTTAAATAAAGTGTTCCAGCTTAGAAACTCTGTATCATGGAAGAAATTACCAAAAACACCTTCATGGAAGGAGAAACTGAGCTGAGCTACAAGGAGAAACTAGTTTTTTCTGCTAGCAATACAGTCAGATATATGCTCTGATACAAAGTTTCTGGCCTTACTTTTATACCCTTCTGATCATTGGACAAAAAAAAAATCTATGTATTTTAATGGAGTGGCTCCCTTTGTCTTTTTTTTTTATTAAATATGGTGAGGTCCCCAATTCAATATGAAATGACAGGTAATCTTCATCCTGGTAACATTTTATATGAGACCTTTGCTTCCACTTACAAGAAGCTTAGGGTTACATTTCCTAAGACAATGCAAAGCAATATGAATCAATAAACCACAAACATGGTCAGACTATCTGACCCGTTCAGGTCTTCCAAGAAATTGGTTGTGGTCAAATATCTCCCCTGACATTTATATTTGCAAAGCATTTCATATTTTATATACGTTTGTTATATATGGATTCCCAGGCATACATATTACGCTATATTCACAACTACATACTGTATTTTATAATGTTCTGCCTGGGTTATCAGCATGCAATAAATTTTCAAAATGTCACACAGACACACACACACACACACACACACACACACACACACACAGAGAGAGAGAGAGAGAGAAGTTGTATATCTAGTAAAAAGAAATCTTGTTTTATTCTTACATAATTGACTAGAGCAGTGGGATCCAAATTTTCAAACTTCATGTGAAAAATACATACATTTGGGGAACAGGGCTTAGAAACAGTCCTTTTTCCAACTACAACTGCCTTAATTGCCCAGATAGCATGGGTGTTATGAGCCTTGTCCCCCTGAATGGAATTTTTCTAAGCCTTAGTGGAGACCGCTTATGCAACTTCCTTTTGTACAGTATGTAGTAGGAAATAATGTGTACACATAATATTGTTCTTAATAAAGCAGCTTCATTTCTATGCACAGTTGCAAAAGCACTGCCAATTACTAGACCTTGGGATGTGAAATGTACAAATCAAGGGAAGCTTGAAATAGCAAAACAAGAAATTGAAGCTTTAAATGCTGCCATATCTACTCTAATAATGTGTGAGCAAACTAAGGTGGCCTGGAATAGGACTAAGGGTGTGTGCTGCTTTTGGACAAAGATGCAAAAATGGTTCAAATTAGGGGTACTTGCCCATTCCCAGATTAAGTGGGTAGGCTGGCACTGCTTCTCTGCAATGCAAAACAATGCCTCCACAAATGTCTGGTCAGGTCCCATGGGAGTACAACATGACCATTTGGCCTACCCTCAGGAGCCCTCATCAAAACCCAAAGCCTAAATAAAACTATAGTATCAAGGAGTCCATGATTTATTTTTTTAAAGAAGCTGTTTTTTTTACATGCCATTCTTGACATTAAAATATTTTTTTACTCCTCCTGTCCCTGAACAATGAGAGGGCCTCACAAGATGAAATGGCCCAGGGGTGGTCAGAGAGCTTTTGGAGAACCTGCTTGTTGTTAAGCCCAGCCTCCACAAGTTGCAGTTGGGAATGGCAAAGAGACAGCTAAAAACTAAGAAAGGTGAAGAAGAGTCTGTTCTTTAGAAATGAATCCTCCTTGCTTCTCTTGATGCAGAGTCATTGATTAAATTCTCGAAGTATCATGGTGACCTGCTTCTCTCAGTGTGGTGCCTTGTCTCCCTCAGCGCCGCTGTTCCTATTCCTGTAACTCGTGGGGATACAGCATCACTAATTACAGGAATGGGAACAGCAGAACTGAGGGAGAAAAGTCAACAAATGGAGAGAAGCATAAGTTCCCTGCATGGCCCTTTTCAGAAGAAATCGAAGAGGACTGTGCCAAGTGTCTTTTTAATATTCCCTTGCCTGCCACCTTTCCTTTATAAGGTGAGGGAAGTTTGTTCTGGCAGCTGGAAAAAAGAAGAGAGAAAATAAAAATTAAAAATGAATGCCCAGGTCTGGAGAATGCCACTGAAACCTTTCACCTCTGCTTTAAGCATTCAGTCTATGAGCTGTCTTTTGTCATGTGTGTTTCCCCATTTGCCAATAAGTAGTCCACACAGAGAACTGGAAAGACACAAATGCCCACCGTTAACCCAAGCAAAGACAGGAATGGAGAGTCTCAAAAAAGGCATAGCATTCAGAGTATAATTTAATTACTGGTAGTTAAAGGTGGAGTTTACAGGGGCAGAGGGGTAGAGTGATGCTCTGCCAATTCCCCAGTTATCAATCCACCCCAACTATCTGCACTTTGAGGGAAAATATATGGGTTTTTGTTTTCCCTCATGATCAAAACAGTTTCAGGGGTGGATATGTATTGTGGAATCATGGAAATGTATACAGTAACTAGAAGATATGCCAAAGGTTGTAACATGCCTAACACCTTGCCAATGAAGGAAATCCACCACTAACTCATCCGGATAAACAGCTGTTATTATTGTTTTTGTCATAAATGATAGGTTTGTATGTTGCTTTTCTACTACTAAGTAGTGCTCAAAGTGTCTCACAGGCATAAAATTTTAAAAGCAGCAATTAAAAACAGATCTAACCATAAAGCCATTTAAAACAAATAAAAACAAACGTCATCATAAAAGCCATTAAAATAAATAAAAGAGCAAGCATATAAAAGCATTCCAATAAATTTGGCACTATCACAGAAGAAGTTAAATTTTGGGTGCGTCTTCATTCAGACTCTTCCTGAAGGCAATGAAAGTAGAAACTTTGCAGCTGTAAGGGAAGTGCTTCCGTAGTCTGGTAGCCATATTAAAAAAAAGGTTTCTCCAGGGTGCCTGTCAAGAGGGGTTATTCAGCTGTTTTAAGAGGGTCTCTCCTAACGTGAAATGGTGTCCACTGGTAGATCCAACGAATGCAAAACAACAGGGGGAAATTCTTCTGTTTGGGAGGAGTCTTAGTGCATGAACATCTGGGGACCGATAGGTTGAGAACCACTGATCTATACCCTTCGGTGCAAGCTGCACAGAAGCTTAATCTAGGTCATTTTGGGTTATTAAACAAACTCTGTGTGTGAGAGAGTTAGTCATATTGTTGTTTTTATGAAGTTGGGGGGTAGAGTCACTTCAAAAGTACATATAGTTAAAATTGCTTCTTTTGAAAGCCTTCAGGGGCAAAAAAAATACATTTCCTCTTTAAAAAGAGAACCCTGCCTCATTTTCTATAGGGTGCTTGTGGGAACACAAATCTTGCCTACCTCTGTTGTAAAACTGTACATTTTTGTTGTTGTGGATTTGCAAGACATCTAAATGAGTGCAGCTTGTAGAAAACTGGCAGCCAACACCCCTCCCACCCAGATGATAGCAAACACAGCCTGAAACAGCGATGAAAACAGTTGGTTGTCTCTTTGTCATGACAATGAGGAGTAGGAATGCTGTTTCTACACCCACACACTTGTCCCTTCCAACCAACCCCTCTGCCTTCATATACTCAACACCCTCGTCAAACACTGGTAGTTTTCACTGTTGCAAACGAAGTGAGATTCAGGAAAGGACTCCAAGGTTACGCCGTGAACAAATGAACTGTGGGATGATTTTAAATGTAGATTAATGAGTTTGTGGTTCTTTGATTTGTTGACAGTTTCTCGTAGTGATGTTTAGCTTGATTGTTTAGAAATTCGTGGGTCAGGATCACAAGTTGATACAAGGCTTTTTAGACATTAAATAAATCTGGCTGCAGCAATCTTATTCCATCTTTCCTGGAAGAAACCTTCCAAGAACCTAGTAGGGATTACATCTGAATAGATGTGTACAGGATTGTGTTAGTTTGAAGCTATGAAGTAATAGATGCCTTAATATTCTTTGCATTTCTCTTTGGCTACCATCAGAGCTACATGGGGGGAGGGGAATGTGAAGGAGCGCATTCCTGGTAGATGCTCCAAACTCTAGAATGGCCTTCATAGGAAAGTCTGGCTAGGTCTCTGTTTGCCATCCTTCCACTAGCAGGCAAAGGCAGTGGTAGATCTACTATAAAACTAATCTCAGAGGGTCCCCAGAACTGACTTTAGTGGACTTTGTTGTTGTTTTTAATGATGACAATCATGGACATGGACCCTACCCATTAAAGAAAATAACACTAGTTACAATCAGATCTTGTTATTAGTTGATAAGGGCCCCCCATGACAGTTCCAGCTTCAGGACCCTCAAAATATAGGTCCACTATAGGTCAAAAGTGCCTTCATACAGAAAATGTTTTTAGCTGGAATAGATTTTCACCTAGTAGCTGCTTTTTCTTTTTCTTTTCTTTACTTTCACTAGATGTGTTTCAACAGATTTGCTTTTAGGTTTCAGCAACAGCTCTGTATTTTATCTTTTATTTTATCTCTTGGCCACCTTAATCATCATTTATGGGTGGGGGGTGGCGAGACAGAGATGTTTCATGTATACCTCCCTCGATGTATAGCACTCTTAGATGTTGCATTTCATTGATAAAAAAAATAAAGAAATCCAACACAAAATATTAGGATGGGAAAGGCATAGGTATCTAGTGGTGATGTGACCATGGATATATTTATGGCAGAGAGCAGAACTTATACCTTAGTCTGAAAAGTATGCTTACGTTAAAAGTTGCAGTTTATAAGCTGTCGGTCTGCTCCAGCAGGTCACACATTTGCCTGAGAAACCTTCTTCATCACATTTGGTTTTGAACCAACCAATGCCTTGGCTACAGTTTTGATTGCAAGTATACCAGAAGCAAAAGGCACGCCAAGAAGCTCTCCGTAGCTATGTGTATGTTTCAAGGCACAGTTCAGTCTTCTGAAGCTTCTGCCTTTGTTTGTCTGTTTTAAGGCCTGATTTCCTGTAAGGCTGCAGAACAGCCCTTATAATGGAGCCACACACATATTATCTCCCAGGTGTCTTAAGCAATCTTGGGAAGTAGCTCCAGGTCAGGTGTAAATTCTTTATGGCAAGTCCCACTGATCTCTGTAGCACTTTGCATGGCTGCAAGAAGTGAGCAGATTATGCCGTTTTTGTGGCAGAAAAAGCTTCTGGTATCACTTCAGGTGGAAGCAGCTTCTTCTTCAATGCAAACATAATCTGTTTCTCTGGTGACATGATTGTGCATATTAAATACAGACTAATATACATTTGCACTTAAAGTCCAAGCTATTGCTCTTTGGGAAATGGCAGACCAATTTGGAGAAAGCTGCTAAACTGTGGTCTGCAGAGTTCATTATCAGTCTTGCAAAGCTAGAAAAGACCTATTCAAGTGATGTATCTCAAACCAATGATATGGCTATTATCACATGGCTATAAAACATATATATATATATATATATATAGGTGTATGGTTCTGCCTTAGAAACATTTAAGATTCCTTTCATTTCTAGCATAGTCGGTTTGCCATTGCGGTAATGAGGAAGGAGAATTCATTGATCCATTAAAAACATGTGGGTTCTTTTGTGTCTGAAAAATGAGTTAATTATTTGTTCAGGTTTTAATTCCAGTCTATCACTTTAAGATGCATTTCCTTGTCCTTTTAAATTGTTCAGTTTGTCAGAAGTCAGTCAGGAATCCAAGCTCAATGAATACTGTATGCATTTCGTCTTCACTGAATTGTTTAGGATTTCCACATTATTTTGTTTTATTTTGGGGCTGGGGAGGGGCCATTAGATAGGTACATATTCATATCTGTGCTAACAATGAAAGTTTCCTAAGCTTAATAATATGATACATCTACTTCTATGCGGATGCTAAATTTTTGGCAAATAACATTTGTAGAATTGAATTTGCTATTCATATATGTGATAATCCAAGGATAAACAATGCCTCAAAGTTATGCTAGGAGAACAAACAAATGTGAAAAGAGATTAACCCTTTTCTATAAAGCCTTCTCTTTCTCAAGCAGTTTTGGGTTCTGTAGAATAACTAGCATGTTATTGGACAATAAATAGGGTGTGGCATCGTAAAGAAGTGGTATTTTGTATTTTTTTAAACTTTGTTACTCTTTTGGGAATTGCCTTTTGAAAAATTAAAAGGCAACGGCTTAAATTGTGATGCACTGGAGGGTTAAGTTGTTCCTGATCATCTTTGCTTCCTTTTTCAGTGATGGATGGGCAGACAGAGATGAAGTTATCGAAGGGTATGAGGCTGAAGCCAATGGGGGTATCACGATCAAGCTGCAGTCCCCAGAAGTCCTGTCATTTGATGACTATTTTTTGAAAATACGACTGGAAACCAACACAAGGAATCCGTGGTTCCCAGAATTTTGGCAGCACAGATTTCAATGCCGTCTTGCAGGACATCCTTTAGAAAACCCCAACTTTCAAAAGAACTGCACAGGTAAACAATCATATATCTCAGGCTAAGAAATTATTTGTGTTGTTGTTGTTGTTGTTGTTGTTGTTAACAATTTTTATACCTTGCCTTTCCCTGGAAGGGGACTGAAGTTGTCTTTTCTTATTTTCTTGCCAATCTCTGATTTCTCTGTCCGGCTCTGCCAATGTCCCTTGTTGTGTAAACTTTCAAGATGGCACGGAGCAAACTTCACAATGTAAGGGGATTTAACTTGCAAGAAAGAGGCTGTATTATCATGATGGACAACCTCAAAGTTTGTTGCTGATTCTCTGACAGATTAAGGAACTCTGACCCTAACATTCCAAAGGTGAATATTTGAAGTGAGGGTTGACAACATGTGACCGCAAGGCTGTTTCTGCATTCCTCGCCATCTAGGTCAGATGGCATGGTATATACTGCAGATCAAATCAAATCAATAACTAGGATCACCACCACCTTGACTGTTTAATGCCCCATTTTCTAAAACTAGAAATAGAGTTCTCACAAATTCCAGTTTTGTTGCTTGCATTTTGGGCCATTTTTAAACGTCTGAGCTGCACCCATGTGTTCTGATAATAGAGGACTAGCTCCTGGATCCCTCAAAGTTGTTTACATTGGATTTAAAGATAGCATCACAAGGACGGGGTTGGAGAGATTAAGTGAACATCCTCGTGTGTGAACATATTTTAATAGACTTTCTTCTCCTGCTGTAAAGTTGTGTTTGATTTTGAAGTGAATTCACCGTTGGTGAAATAGGAGAAATCAAGTGGACAGTGAATATGGCTCGCTACTATGCTACGTTTCAGGTTTCTTTTCAGACTCACCTTTGCTTGTGTCTCATGCTATCTCATGCATGTTGTTAATATAGTTAGAAAGCAAGTGAGTACCACCTGAAAAACGAAAGCCCAAGACTTTTGTTATTAATATTAAACATGGTGAAGCAAGCATCACTCGTAAAAATATCATAAAGGCTATTTTATGATATATTATATTAATAGGGCAATGAACTTGCTTCAAAGAGGGATAGAAAAGAGACTGGAGCAAGTGGAGGGAAAAGACATCAGAACAGGTATTAGAAACAGCCCTTCTTCGGGAGGAGACTGTGGGGTCAAAGCAAAAGCAAAGTGTTCTGCTTATATACTGCCCCCAGGGCCGGCGCGTCCATTAAGGCGAACTAGTCAGTTGCCTAGGGTGCCAAAATGGACAGGGGGCACTGGCCACTGCCATCCGTTCCCCCCGCCCATCGTCCGTCCTCCAGCCACCCCCCTGCCGCCCTGCCGCCGCCCGCCCGGTACCCTCCTGCCCCCACCCTCACCCCTCGCCAAGGGCGCAAAAAACCCTAGCGCCGGCCCTGACTGCCCCATAGCGCTTCAAGCACTCTCTGGGTGGTTTACAATTTAATTATGCAGGTGACACATTGCCCTTTCACCCACCCACCCACCCCAGCAAGCTGGGTACTCATTTTACTGACCTTGGAATGACAGAAGATTGAGTCAGCCATGAGCAAGCTACCTGGGATTGAAGCACAGGTCATGAGCACAGTTTTAGCTGCAGTACAGGCATTTTAACTACTGTCTCATGTCGTTGCCCTTGCAGGTGACCCATTTGGTTGCTTACACTGTTACTGATGAGCCTCCAGTCGGGACACTGGCTGTAAAGGGAGTCCTTGGAGGTTCATTTGCCCTAGTCCTGTCTGGAGCATTCTTGAATAGAGACTTGAATGGTTACCCTGGATACCAGAATAGGTTGAGTAAAAATAATAAAGGCATGTAGAAATAATACTAGGGGGGAAAGGATAGAAAGATAAGCAATACTGCTTGTAAATGGGAAATGAAAACTTCTGGACTTCAGTTGAACCACAGATTTTATACTAGCTGTTTTGAAAATCTTGGCTTCCCAGATTGTATTCCCCTAGGAATCAAAACAGGGAAAAGCAGATGCAAGTCATGATGGTTGGGTTTGGTATTCTTCCTGTATGTATGTTACGCAAAAGTGTCCATTTCAAATAGGCTCATTTGCATATTTTGGGTTGAAGGTCCTTTCCTCTGATGGATGCTAATGACTGTTAATAGCTTCTCCACCAGTAACAGAGCCTTCAGCATAGGAGTTTCCCTCAATTTTAAATAAGTAAGCTGGATAGTTAAGTATCCAACTGTAGAACCAGAGGTCAGGAGTTCAAGTCCCCACTGTGTTTTCCAGGAGAACAATCTGTCACTGTGACTAAGCTTCCCTGTCCCAGGATGCCTCCGGGAAAAGAACATGTAAACCATTTCTAAGTACGCTAGAACTTTGGAAATGGTTGCCATAAGAACCAACTTGACATTGCATTATCACTACCACCACCACCACCATCAACATCATCACTGTCATTATCATCAACAACATATGTTTTTGATGGCTTGATTTGGCCAGGGAGCTTGCAGAATATTTCCCCAATGTCTCATGTTATTGTCTACTGCTTAGTGGTGTCGAACCTTTGGCACGCCAGAGGTTTTGGACCACAACTCCCATAATGTGCAATGTGTGTAATGTGTGTGGGGGGCATTTGTGTGTGGGGGGATGCATGTGTGCATGTGAGCGGACGGGCAGGTGGGCGTTTGTGTGTGAGTGCATGCATGTTTCTCTCCAGGGGAGGAGGAATGGGGCTTGCCCATGTGTGCGGGGGCTCCACCTGTGGACCAATCAAAATATCCTGATGGGCCGGATCCAGCCCGCAGGCTGGACTTTGGACAGGGCTGATCTAAGATATATAGTTAAAACGGTAGTGAGGATGAATTCCTCAGTGATATTGTTACCAAATCATCTTACAGATTGGTGCCTACCTCTCATGTTTGCTATCATCAATTTTTAAAGAGCAACTGAAGCTTGACTTTTCCATGGAGAAAGGTGGCGTAAAAATACTCTAAAATAAATAAGTAATAAATAAATGACTTGATGTGTTATTTCTGTGTGGTGCTCTTTACTTATGCTAATGTCTGTGTCTCAGAAATTACCATTTTGAATATGCATTACATCTTTCCCCAGCCACTGTACAGCTTTTACATAAAGCCAATAAAAATGATTAATGACAAGGGTGCTCAGATACAAAGGATATCAGTTTTACTTCTGTAGATTTGTACGTGAGTCAAGTGTTGTAGTAGGTCAGGCTGATGGAAATTTCAGCTAAATTGGTAGCAAACCAGGAGAAATAATGCTAGAGTAAAGAGAGGGTGCTTTTCATAAGAAGTTTTAGAATCCTCAAGAAGTACTCCCTTTCACCTCTGTTCAGCTAAGGCACTACAGGGGATAATGGTGTTCACCTACTGAGAATGAAGGCATGAAGAGGGTGTGGGTGGCACGTGCTTCTAAGAACACAGACAAGAAAATGAAGTGATAGGTCTTGCCTGTTGTTTTTTTCTTAGGATCAGTGATTCAAGCCATCCTGCCCTTGTAAAGGAGAATCCATTTTCCTCTCATGGTTAAGAGCCACTGGCCAAAGGATTGTCCCACAGAATGTGGCAGTAAGGAGTGTTCTGAGTTCAGAATTTCACTTATTCTGTCCCACTTTCTATCCCTTCCCTCTTCTATGCTTGTTTGGGATGACTTCTTTTCTGGGGTGGGTGAGTGGGTTTCCAATTTAATATTTCTCATAAGCGCACTTCATATAGTGTATTATATACATCTCCCACCCACTTCCAGTTTCTTGCTGCTTCTGTCCAGTGCTCGTGTGGTACCATTTTGTCTACATAAGCAACGGCACTTTCTCCCTGAAAATATGAAACAGAGAAAATCATAGACATATTATCCTCCATAAATTTGCTATAATCCTTCTTAAAGCCTATCTGGGCCTGTTTTGTATATATACTGGGTGGGAATAACAGCTCCTTTATAGATACTGATAGGCAGGAAATGGAATGTAAATGTGTTTGTTTCCTTCAAACTGTTCAAGGGAATATGTTGTGATTGACCTCCCCTCCCCCTGTAAAAGATGTGCTACGTATGATTTTGTTTTACACTCATTTTAGTCCTCTTTCAATATATACATATATATAAAATAGAATGACATACACTGCCACTTTGATTAAGGCTATGCGCTGTATGGGTTTTCATGTTAAAATATTGGATGAAGGAACAAAGAGCAACAATAACGAGGTGATTCCCCTCCCCCTGCAAGGCTCACTTAAAATCTACCTGCATTTTTATGATGCATTACTTGTAGCTGAGGTGTCCTTTGGGATTAAGCTCATCTACCATGCTCTCGGATGCAATATTTTATTTTGTTTTGGAGTTTTTGACTGGACACAACAACCTGCACATTAAATAGGACCGGCTTTTGGGGACATTTATTTATTTTTATTTATTTAGTGCAGGGAGAACAGTATTGTTGGGTAAAAAGGACCCCTGAGCCAAAATATTCCCAAAGAGCCAAAGACTCAACAGGTTAGAAGTCACCTGTAAACAGGAAAAGGTTCTTGGGGTACCAGCAGGGATGCTGCTCAACTACAACTCCTAAATGCATATTATTGATGCAGTGTTGTCTGGTACACTACCTATAGTGGCTACAGTAATGTAAGAATATGATGAGTGCTCACCTTTTTCCATTCTTGGCCGTTGTCATGCCAAGACTCCCCACTAAGCCTTCTTCTACTTCACTGAGGTTTTCTGGCTTCCTGAAGAAACAAGACCCAGTCTCATTCCCACCACCACCACCATGCTTGCTTTTCACCTGTTCTTCTCAGCAGGAAACTTTTACATTATGTAAATCTGAATGCCTTTTCTCACAAATCCTACACAGTATAGAGGCACCCCTGGGATGGCATTGTAGGAACCCTGCACAGCTTGGCGCTTCTTCTTCCGTTCCCAGGTGAAGATGCCATTCTGCAGACAATTTGCAATAATCTTGCAAAGCTTGGCATTTATTTTGTTAAAAAAAATAGGGTGAAACTCCCAAGAGACCCTCATGTGATCTTCCACAAAATTTCCTGGGCCTGGGGAGTTACTGCAGAGAGATCTCATGATGGACAGAAGAGAGAGTCCCCACGGCCACCGGTGCCTCTCCAAATGTGACAGGCATCAAAATTTATATCTTTGCTCAAGGATTACATTTCAAGAGCCTGATCTTGTCCCTTTAATCCACACTAGTCGATGTAGAAGCATACAGAAAAGATTGCTTTATAGGCATCAGACAATTTGAAACAACTGTTTTGGAAGTAGGATTCACCTGTGTTTTCACAGGGGGCCCTCACAGCACCAATAAGCACACAACATTGCATGGAACTCACGGTTAAAGTCAGGGCTGAGCACAGCCCCAGTCTGAGGGTTTGAACAAGCTCATCATTATCAGTTATGTGAACAGATATCTCAAATGAAGAAAGGTAACCCGTAGTAACAGAAAGCAATGAGCTATTATGCACAGGGGTCCAAACTATGACCCTTCCCTATATAGACATTGGAAAACTGAATTAACCCTGTAACTTATAGGGGCACAATGCTTCTGGGGTGCCTTTCTTCCTATCTAGCTGCTCAGAACAAGGAGCTAAGTCCATTAGCTTAATCACAGTGTGGGTTACAAGCTGCCACTGCAGATGGAGCTAACTTTCATGTCATACCCTTGTGGGGAAGTTGTGGCATTGTTATCTAGAAGTGCTTTGTAATTTGACCTTTCCATCTTTTATGCAAACAGGGAAATTCTTAATCAGAAGGTTCAGACACAGGACAAAAAGAAAGCAATTGCTACAATAAATTACATTAGTAATTCTATGCTACCAGCCTATTTCTTCCATAATCATCATCTTTGGGGAGGTGTTGTTGTTTTTTTTTTAAAAAAAGCTAATAGACAGTAGAATTTCATATTTGACAGTATTTGACTGTTGACAGATAGTGGCATGTAGTCCCTGAACTGTTTGGCAGATGACTTGATGATTTTAATTACTGGCACCACCTGGGGTTTCACACTTGATGTCTTGAGAACACAAAAGCATAACAATCAAAAGATACCAATAAGTATAATAAAGTCAGACTTTGAAGAGGAAGTACCATGTTTCAAATGGGAAGCTTTGATGGGTTTGAATGTCAGTTACATTACATACTTGAAAACATCTCCTTCATCTCTTCCTTATATGACAGAACTGTGTAATAAATGAGGCACAAAGGGTTAACAAACAAACATACAGCAGGGATACACATTACTGTGTTTTTATGCCTCTTTCAATGCTCCTAGCAGTTTTTGAATCCAGAGGGGGCTGCCATTTTCTTCTAATAGCAACATGTGGGCTGAAGGCTTCTGTCGGGGTTTTAGCTGCTTGCACATTTTGCCTAAAGCAGGGAATGAAGTAGCTTTGACCTGCCTGGTGTTTTAGCTTGCCACTCCCTCCAGCCTCACCTGAGAGGGTCAGTGAGGAACTGTATGCATTGCCGTCCCTGAGGACAACAGGTTTCTCAATGTTTTGATCTAAGGATCAAATGGCCCATTGCATGTCTTAGATACAGAGTAGCTGCCTGGCTTTTTCAAAGCTCCAAATGATGCCCACCTGTGCACCTGGCCCCCCCCCCCCCAAATTAGGACCTCCACACAGTTTGAAAGATTTATTCCTAATCCCACTACTTTCAATTCAAAATTAACCTACTCCACTATAGAAAATGCTTTCTACTTTAGAAAATGCTTTTTCTTTCTTTCTTTCTTTCTTTCTTTCTTTCTTTCTTCCTTCCTTCCTTCCTTCCTTCCTTCCTTCCTTCCTTCCTTCCTTCCCTCTTTTAATTAAACAATAAAAGCCAGTCAAGAGTAGTGAAAACTTTCTTTGAGACTGTCCACACTAACAAATAGGTATTGTATATGGAACCCTCATAGTACTGTTTAGCTTGGGGGAAAAGACCTAGTCTGCTTGTGTTTGTATTTAGAATGACCCATCATTCCACTTTGAGTATTGAGTATTGCCCTGTCCCTTTCCAACCCTTGCTTAGGGCACACATTCTATTTAGTCCAGTAGACACAGGGTGCAAGTGGGGAAGAACTGCCCTGGAGGATGAGACCCGGCTTTGCCATTCATTACATGGTACCTGCACAGTGCCCTGGAGGCTGGCATTGTCTCTGTCACCACAGCTGCATATATCATCTTAGCGGCGGGGGCAGAAGTAGTAGCTGCTGCTTCTGAAAGGTTGCTGCATGCCTGCAAGCCCCTCCAGTTGGGGGCTGGGGCTGGCTTCCCACCTCCACTGATCCAGTTGTCTTCTGTAGAGATGGGCACGGAACGAACATTTTTTCGTTTCCGTTATTCGTTAGTCATTCCATTACATAACAAAACGACAAACGAAAATTGTGATGAAAATGCAACAAAATGAACAGAACCACGAAAACTGTGGTTGTTACGTTTCATTTTCGTTAATGGCGACGTGCAATGAAATCAGCTGTTTTAAATGTTAAAAAATGCCCTAGACATCCATAAAAACGCAGCGATAATTATTTATATTGTCTGATAATACCTACCAGGGGGGTTGGGGTCCTTAAAAGGTGCATTTATGTCTTTTCTCAGATCGCTGTATTTTTCCCTTTAAGGGGAGTTAGGGGACATCGACCCAAAATGGCTCCCAGATGCCTAATATTGATTGATTTCTTGGGTATTAAAACACCCTGGACATCTGTAAAAATGCAGCAATAATGTGATAATTATTTGAAATCATTACCTACCAGGAGGTTGGGGTCCTTAAAACATTTGTTTTTGTCTTCTCCCATCGCGATGTATTTTTCTTTTCCCTTTAAAGTGGATGTCGCCACCAGCCATAAAATGGAGGCAATCCATGTGATGGGATCATGTTCAACCAATAGGATGCCCAGGTTGCAGACTGGGCAGGTCTGGCAGCCACGGAGGGCATAAAAAGCTCTGGCAGCCCCCGTCCTCCTTGCAGTCTCTGGTGGGAGTTAGGGTGGAATTGCTGTCTCTGTGACTCTAGCTTCAGTCCTGCAGCCTCCCTGTGTGCATGCGTGCTGCGTATCTCTCGGTGAGTACCCTCCCTTGCCCGGCAGTACAGTCACTCTACGGCTGTCTTGCACCCTGGGCAACGCCCGCGGCTGCCTTTGCAGCCTCCCTTTGTACCTAGTCTATACTTTGTCTCTGCCAGCATCCATTTTTTAAAGTGTTTTCCCTCTGGTCTGGGGCATTGTGGGATGCCCCTGCACGGAAATGCTTTAAAAATCACGCAAAAAGCGGGTAGAAACGACAAATGAAAAACAGAAACTAAGTTTTTCCAAAAATTTGCGACAAACAGAAACGAACCAAAACAGACCTCTCAACGACAAACGAAAAACTGAAACACTGTTTTTTGTTTCGTGCCCATCTCTAGTCTTCTGCTGTTTTTGCTGCTATCGCCTTCCTTGTGAGTAATCCAGGTAAATTTACTGGAGAGTAAAATGGGAAAAGCTTGCTTTGAATGGATCTGTAGCATGGGAGAAGAGTGTAATTGATAACTGATCAGGCTACAAGGGGCTGTCTCCTGTCAGGAGGAAAGGAACACCCCAAATGGCACATCTCCCCTACATCTCTACAGTCTCTTTGTTGCCCAGTCCCCCCTGCACCCAAAATAGACAGTCTGGACAGGCCCTTTGTTTGTCTTGTTAACTGATATGCATTTTGGAGAAGGAAGGTTTTTGGAGTTGAGTAACAGACAACTGAATTTTCACTGACTCTCCAGAGAGCTAAGGAAGTAATTGCTTTGTCACTGCCCTGAACTGACTCTTATTAAACCACTTAACAATATTGGCCAAGTCTGTTGCAGACCAAATAGGACTGCTTGAGGTATGTATGCCATTTGGATATGAGAACTGCACCCTGTAGACAAGCCCCTAAATGCATAGGATTTTGGAAAAGAGCCATTGTGAGGCTGGAAACATGTTCCATTTGGTCTACCGACTTGTGAAACAGAACCCGCACTGGTCGCCCAACAGGGCTGACTTTCATTGCTGTGTAGCTCAACCTCTAGGAACTAATACACTTCCTCACACTAGCTGCGTTCACAATCAGAGCTCAGGATCTCACCAGCTCTAATATACAGTGGTACCTCTACTTATGAGTTTAATCCATTCCGAATGCATGTTCATAAGTTGAACAACTCATAAGTAGAGCAGCTGTATCTTTAAAATAATAATAATAATAATAATAATAATAATAATAATAATAATAATAATAAATTGTAAGTTGAGCAGACCACATCTAAAATTTGTAAGGCAGCAGTTAATACGCCAATGGTTTTCTGCTCTTAAATCAGATTGCTCATAAATAGAGTCACTCTTAAGTAGACATACCACTGTAGTCCCTTCGAAATTAAGCAGAAGGAATATTAAGATGCTTTCTGTTTTCTCATTCTAAGGATAACACATTCCAATGTTCACGTTGTTTGGAGCCCAATAAGATTACAGTTAAGTGTCAGCTGAAGGACTCCAAAGTGTGGGATATTTTACTTTCCCTAATTTCCATCCATGAATTTGAGTAAATGAAAACTCCTCTTAAAATGGCTGAAGAGAGAACGATGCACCCCCTCTAGTGGCAAGAATATATATTACCCCTTTTAATAAATGAAAATACCAAAAATGCATATTACTGTAACTGTATCTCTTTCAATATTGAGAGATTAAAAGGTAAAACAAATTTACTTGGATTTGAAAGGATAAGAGCTCCTTGTAAGTTTACTTTAGGATTAAAAATGTGCTAGTTAATTTGACTGACTTTGTAAACAGAAACTTTAGATGACTGTAATTTGTTGAATTCAATTTATGTAAGTGTTGCAAAAGTAAATAACACGGCTGATCCTCTCCTAGATTCAGATAGTATGTTATTTATGCAGTTACTACACTTTGAAAAAAAATCACCCTTTATTAGTGTGCAGTGTGCAGAGAAAAAGTACAATATAATGATGAGAGCTAGCCTGGTGTAGTGACAGACTTGGTACAATGATGGTCTAGGACTCAGGAGACCTGGGTTCAAATAAGTGCCATCAAAATTCATTGGCATACATATAACAGTGGTAAAACAACTCCTTAAATGCTTGCTATTAGGGTCCCTGTAAGAAATATACGACAATGCACAACGGACAAAAAAGTAGAGAAGTAAATTAAATCATTTATCCATCAAAGAAACCACCTAGTTAAAATCCCCTTCACTACAAAGGTCAGGTACCAAAGGCCTACAATAATAATAATAATAATAATAATAATAATAATAATAATAATAAT
>JAHTLZ010000114.1:15083550-15103408 GCA_023846285.1 Phrynocephalus versicolor
ATAATAATAATAATAATAATAATAATAATAATAATAATAATTGTGGAAGCTGTGATGCTCTGGTGAATTCTATGCCCAAGAGGGTTGAGGCAGTGCTTGAAAATAATGGTGGCCACAAAAAATATTGACACTTTGCGCCCAATTTGGACATTGTCACTTAGACGGTGTACTCATTAATGTCTGTGTGTTGCGTTATTTTGAGGGGACAGCTCATTTACACTGTTACTCTGTATACTCACTGCTTTGCATTGTAGCCCAGTGTCATTTCTTCAGAGTTGTCACATGAAAAGATATACTAAAATGTTTATGAAATATGAAGGAGCTTACTCATTTCTCTGATATACTGTATCGTGTTCACTATTTAAAATAGTGTTTGCTATAATCTGTCTTTTTCAACACCAGGAGAGGCTTGGAATTGATCTGCCACAGATACAGGACCTACTATACTTTATACCTAGAAAAACACCTTGAAAGGGTCACAGTAAGTCAGAATTGACTTGTTGCCATATAATTAGAAGCAGAAACCCAGAATAGAAATCTAGAAGGTGGGCTGGATATTTCCCCACAAAGAAGAGCTCCTGCTATCCATCAACCACTCCCACCATTCTGTGGCCAACCAGCAGGGGACAGGTTTTCCTAGGCATGAAGGACACCAGGCATCACCATTTCACTGCCCACTACACTGAATAAAGGGTGCTTCCCCAATAGCTAAGACTCTCATGAAGTACCGCGTCAGTTTTTTTCAAAGAAAAGAAAATTTTTCAACAGATATGGTGGCAGCACTGGGGCAAATAACCTGAAAGCCCATCAGGAGCGAGAAAGTAGAGATTTGAAGATTTGTGTTGGTGCGAGGCATCTCCCATAATGCAGTCTGTGGTACTGTTGGGGAATTCTGGGGATTGTAGTCCAACACCACACCCTTATTTAATGAACTCTCAATAAAATAAAAGGTACATCTGAAAAGGCTTCCACTGAAACCTAACCCTAAACATTTGTGTCATGTACTAGAATCATGTGCTAGTTGAAATTAAATGTTGAGTAATTCCTCCTACCTTCACCATCATCATTAATACATTCTCAATAAATGATGTTACTGCTCCCCCCCCCAGATGCAGGAGTGAGGTTTGAGAGGAACCCTAGGAAATGACAGGCAAGCTCCAAGTTTACTTACAAGGAGACAAGTGTATTGATTAAGTTACACAGGCAAATCGCTGCTGGAACAGATGACAGCGTGGCTCACAAACGAGCACAAGAACACACACACCTCTTGATGGAGCAACAACAATAATGTCTCGTCAAATCCATTCTGATTTAAGGTGACCCATTTCAGGGCTTTCTAAGGAGGGACCATTCAGAAGTGGTTTACTATTCCTTCCTTCTGGGGGTGCCCTGGGATGTGCAGCTTGCCCAGGGCTATACAGGCTGGCAATATTTGCAAGACAAGTTGGGCAATCGAACTTCCGTCCTCTGGCTCTGCAGCCAGATACCTAGACAACTGAACAATCTCATATAGTTTTGCTTTTTAACACCAGGAAGTTGCAACTGTGTACTACATTCTTATTGTGTTATATATTTTCAAGAGCAAAACCAGAGAGTGAACTGCTCCTTATTCAGTGTCCCACCATAATGAGGTATGCATAGCTAAAGTATAAACAAGCTCATTAGCAGCATTTGATGTTGTCTCTGGCTTGCTTTGTTTCCCAAAACCTCATTAAGACAGCTTGGCCATCCTTTGTTCCATCTCTGAACTCTGAGAACCCTGAAGCAGCTTTCCTTAGCCAAACAAAAGGGAAACCAGTATATCAAAGTGGATGATAGACATTAACTACCAAGGCCAACAATTGGAATCAGTGCTGTTTAATTGGATTCTGTTCTCAGTCTCACTTCAGTAAGGACCAACTATAATCATACAGTGAATTGGCAGATCCTTAAAAATATATTTCTGAACAATAGCTCTCAGAATCCCCCCAAACATACATGGCTGGGGAAATATGTGGGTTGCGTTGTGATTCAGAAAAGTAACTTTTTCAAGCTGTGCAGAGAATATCTGTTTGTTGGGGAATAAGAAGACTTTGAATTATAAGGAACCTTCTCATACACTTTCATCTTCAATATGTAATCTGCAGTCTTTTGAACTCATTATAGCTTCAGGAGGCCTTCAAGTGCTGAGATCCCCAATGTATTGTAGACATGCTCAAAAAGGTCCTTGAAGGTTATATGGAATACATTGCCTCCGTATTGTTGCTTTCAGAAAAGCTAACGAATGACCTTCTAGATAGCAAGGTCTGTTTAGGTCGGTGGAGTGCCAAGCAGAAAGCTTCCCACAGAACAAGCTGTAATTACAATTAAATGCTCACTTTAAAATATGTAGTACTTTGGGGAATTCTTCTTTGAAAATGCTACAGGATTTGCTGTATAGGGGGCTTCCCACCTTTTGCCTACTTTTGTCTTTCTCATAGTAAGGTAGCAATACTGTGAGAAAAACAGACAGCAAACAATGGATAGTAGTGAAATACAGTGGTACCTCTACTTACAAGTTTAATCTGTTCTGAATGCATGCTCATAAGTCAAAGAACTCATAAGTAGAGCAGCCATATCTAAAAAGAAATCAAATAATAATATTAATGATAAAAAATTAAAAAATTAAAAAACTGTAAGCACAGCAGACTGCATCTAAAATTTGTAAGGCAGCAGTTAAAACACCAATGGGCTTTCGCTCAAAGGTGGTTACTTCACGTTCCAGTCATCCCTCCTTGCTGTCCTGCTTGGGACCAATACAAAAAAAAACTTACTTCACGTCCATAGCATGACAGCAAAAAGTTGTCTCGACCATGCCCCTGGAACCAGGAACAGAGTGTGACAAGCTGTACCTGGCCCTGGGCTGGGGAATTCTCTTGTCATGGTTGGTTCCTGCTTCCTGTTCTGATACAAGGGACCGTGTGGTAACAATTGTCACACAACAACCAGTATCCACCAAGTGGTCAGCGGCTGAAGCGGCATTCAACATTAGTTTCCTTATGGGAAACACCATGCAGTGCAAATGTTTATTAAAGTACTGAAAATTATGTAGCATTGACGTGTAAATCTCGGAAGACCAGTAAATCAAAATATCGAATTTTTTTTACAATATTTAAAAAAGGGTTAAGAAAGCAAGACAAATTCAAAGTTTGTCACAGCACAAGACCGTGAAGTAACAGTTGTCACGGGACATGTAATCATGCCTGTGAGTAAACAGAAACAGGGACTGAACAGGGACAAAACCACGTGACCATGAATAATGCTGTCACGGTACAAACATAATCACGGAACAAGGTAGGGTATGAAGTAACTGCCTAAGTCGAATTGCTCGTAAGAAGAGCTGCACGTAAGTAGAAGTCCCATTTTACATATGAATACCACAACCCCATTTGAATGATTTCCCACTTAATGGGCATCTAAACAGAAGAGAGGATTCAAACTGTATGAGATGTGTCTGCTTAATCTGCCATGCTTTCAAACTGCTAGGTTGGCAGGAGCTGGGGTTAACAGCGGGAGTTCACTCCGCTGCTTGGCACCTGGGATTTGAACCGCCAAGCTGTCGATGTTGCAGCCGACATTTCAGCAGTCTTGCCCACTGAGCCATCATGCCCCTTTGCAGCATCACTAGTACATTCATCTATATATCCTATCACTATCTAACTGATGTACGAACTGGTGGATAGCTCAGTGGCTTAGGTCTCTACCTGTGGGGCCAGCGACTGGGAGTTTAGTTCTCCATTGTGCCTCCTTCAAAGAAATCTAGGAATTTAGCCAAAGAAGCACACAGACATCATATGCAATGGAAATAATAATGTATTGCGAAGTTAGAAGACAGTTTTAAATGCAGGCCTCACCTCTGTCATAACAGAAGCCTCATATGTACTGTATCATGAAAATGGGAGTGGTGAAGAGTTGTCTTGTGAATGATTAAAGAATAAAGCATTAAGTCTGTGATGATATATTCTAGCAGAACCCAGGGACCCCAGGGACACCCCTTGGCCATTGCACTGAAGCCACAACGCCTAACGCATGAGTCACTTGTGTTCCTTCCTTCCTGGTAGTTCTGGTACTTCTGGTATGACTTGTACAGTGGTCCCCCGCCCTTTTGCGCTTCATATACTGCAGTCCCACTATATAGCGGGACTACAGTATATGAAAAAAAGCCCCCCTGGGTTAAGGGGGAAAAGGCCTGTTTCAGACCCTCCATACTTACCCCCAACCTGACACTGTCCCGAATGGGCCTGCAAGGGCCTTCCAAGGCCTTCTGGAGGCCCCCAAAGGGCCTCCCTGCGAACCAGAAGTGACTTCCGGTAAACCAGAAGTGACCTCCGGATCGCCTCCAGCTAGGCGCCCCAGGGCTGACCTGACCTGCATCCGCATATCACGGATTTTCAATTATCGTGGGGCAGGGCGGGTCCCTAACCCCTGCAATAGGCGGGGGGGTGTCACTGTATGTCTCTTCTCCAGTGATAGGTGTGGGTAGTTTTTACTCTAATCATAGAGATCTTAATAGTCCCGTTGTCTTCCTGGTGTTACACAGGGAAAGGTGATATGGGTGAAACTAACTGCACATGGCATTGGAACATGTGCTATCCGAGTCCAGACATCTTTTTTCCAGATAAAATTAAAAGAACAGCAGGTTGGGAAATTTGGAGCAGAAAAGCAGTGTGGTGGCATCTGCTTCCCTGTTTTATGGGCTGGAGATCCAAATGTATGTTTACTTTGCAAAGAGAAGGCGGCTGCTGGGCAGTTTGAATGAAGGAAAGAGCGAACAAGGAAAGGTTTAAACACACACAGAGCATCTTGCTGAAAACAGCTCTTTGTAAGGCAGCCGTTCTTTGAAAAGAGAAAAATATACGCAGCATGATGTGTTGCATGGGCCAAAAAGCAATAATCCCCAAATCTTTCTATATTTTCTGCTTCTTTGCCCCATGGGAGATTTAAGTTAAGATCTAAACCACAAAGAATCCAGAGGCATTTCAACTCTACTCAGATTTTTGCTGCTATAAAAGCTCTTTCTTCATTTTGCAGTAACAGCCTGACAAACTAACATGGTCAGTGCCTGCAGAATCAATCAGAGCTGTGAATAATGACTAGTAAATCAAGTAATGAACAATGTGTACAAAGTGGTTCTTACTTCCGAGTAGATACAAACAGAAGCACAAGGCAGTACACCAATTGAAATCCATTTGCTTTATGGTCATCCAGAAGATTGACTGCCATCTCTCATTAGGCAAAGAGCTATAACTACAATAAGCAACAGATTTTGGGATGACATGAAAGAGATAATAAAGTGTAAGATTGACTTATTATTGTTGATTGTTTACTGCCATTGGGCATAGTGTTTGTGAGATTTTTCTGCTTGTGTACCATAATCATTTGGCTGACTCTGCATGCATTGCACCCCACCGTTGTGGGGAGAGGGAAATAATATTCCTTGTGGTGATTCAGGAAGTAAATTCTCTTGAGCTACCCTTAGAAAGAGACCTTTCTAGGAGCAACTACTGGTATAAAGGGAAGAATATGTTGCTCATGTTTAAAGTGTTTTGGGTATTTCTATTCTGATATATACATAAAGGCTGAATTCTGATAGTAAGTTGCAAATAGAGTAGGTCGATTGAATGAATGGAACATACAGGTGAGTTGAATCCTTAGGTCTTCTTTACTGATTCAATGGGCCCACACTAGTGATGGTTCACTACAGCATTTCAGCCTGTGTAACTTTTTGTACACTTAAATTTGTTCCTATGTGCTGCCTTTATTTTACATTGCGAGTAATACAATTGTCTATTGATTACAGGCAATGAAAGCTTGGAGGAAAACTATGTCCAGGACAGTAAAATGGGATTTGTTATCAATGCCATCTATGCTATGGCCCATGGCCTGCAGAACATGCATCATGCCCTTTGCCCAGGACATGTTGGACTGTGTGATGCTATGAAGCCAATTGATGGAAGCAAACTCTTAGAATTTCTACTCAATTCTTCATTCATTGGTGTCTCGGGAGAGGAAGTCCGAATAGATGAAAATGGAGATGCCCCTGGAAGGTATGGAACTGTTGTGTTTTGCTTTCTTCGTCAAAGTGATGATAATAATAATGGCTTATAAAAATAGACCATATGATATTTGGACTTTTTAGTCTATATACTGTCTGTACAGTGGAAAGAATTTGGCCATGTACTGTACCACATTTGTTCACAGACAATACCCCACTGGGTTCATCTTTCCTTTGTCATGCAAATTTTGGTTCACAAGAGAGACATGGCACAAGCTTTGTTCCCTGCCTGCTTCAAAGTTGATGCTGAAGTATTGACTCCTAGTCTTCTTTTGGGAAAAGCGTTTTCCATATGAAGTGCTAGAAAAGGTCAAATGTCCTTTTGAACACAGCTTCAATTTAAAAGATGGCCCAGTCCAAATCTGATTTAAAGAACCCAAAGGAAGAAGATGAGACACACTGAAGTTATAATCCACCCAGGCAACAGACACAGCAGATCTGGTCTCTGTGTGTCACACTGCATTATTATGATGTATAAAAATTACAAATAATTCTTAGTTTTTAATTAGTACATGCATGTATGTCAGCATATGCAGCTATAAACAAATCAGTGCCCTCTTTTGTATTTCTCTTGGGTGATGTGTAGGTGGCTGCCCTACCCAGGGAGTTGTGGGTATGAAGAGATTACAATAGATAGTATGACAGGGTGTGTGGTAATATTGGGAAGAAGGTAGAGCAAACTGGTTTTGCCTCCTCTGGGGCTTGCCAAGAAATTGGCTTGTTTGTACATTTATGCTTCCTATACAAGAAAGACTCACAGTGTGGCTTTAGAATTTAAACAACACAGATACAGTGATTTTCAAAGCCACCTCCTCCATTTGAATGTTTAATCACATACTCCAGAAACCCATACTTTTCCAGTGCTGCATTGAATACTTGGCCATTGTTACTTATATAGTGTTTGACATTAAACCAACAATGCAAGGGATCAAACTAAAATATATACTACACTAGGTGGTCTAATGGAGAAAAACATTTTCATTTGGAAAAATGAGGAAATTTTTAATTTCATGTGCTGAAAGATAACATGGAAATTACATTTAATATAGAACTGCCCTGCAAAAGTGTCCTAGACTCCTCAGATATTCACATTTCACCTGTTCTGAAAGGATTCACTGAACTATCTTCTTTCAAGGACTGATTTCATTGATTCTAGAAAAAAAATTAATACAGGCTATCGAACAAAGAAACAATGGCCATTAACAATACAGATACAGAACATCAAACAAGGCATAAGGTACAACATCACCTGAAGAAAGTATGGAGTGGAGAGTATAGCCAGTAACTCCATATTCATGTTTTGAGCCCAGTTCAGTGTGTGTGCTGGTCCTAAATGGCTAAAAACTCAGCATCCAACATATGTGAAGGATCAGCACGTCCTGCACCAGCCTGCCCATGTGTATAATGCTGTCCGTGGCTTGCAAAGTTGGTCCTTTGGGTCCACAGTCCTTACATTTCCCCATGAGGGCCCAAGACTGGGACGTATATTTAAACCATCCTGTGCCTAGCACATTACTCTTATCAATTTTAATGGAGTGGATAACTGGTAACCCACTGAGAGGGGAAGCATTCACCACAACCTGCTAGGCAGCAGACTTCTCTGAGGCTTCATTGTCTGATCATGTTTCAGTACCTATTCCCAGATTCCCCACCATTTTGTGGGCCTTTTAATAGGAACAATATAAGCTATACCAGTACATATTAAAAGAAAAATCTGCCTTGATAATTATTTTCACAGTTGACTTCCTTTATAGATCTAACATGAGTCATGAATTAAACCGGGGCTGAAGACTGTCAAATTACATGATGGTTTTCATTTTGTGTGTACAATATACATTATATTAGAGATGGGCACGACTTAGCGGTATTTTCGTTTTCGTTTTCGTTTTTTCGTTTTCGTTACGTAACGAAACGAAAACGAAAAACGGTTCAAAAATGGACCGAAAACGGAAACGAAACGACTAATTTTGAGCCAATTTTCGTTTTTCGTTACTAGAAAAACACATAATGGAGCTAAATGGGGAGAAACGAAAAATTTTTCGTTTTCGTTTTCGTTACGTAACGAAACGAAAATGAAAAATTTTGAAATTAGCTCACGAAAACGGAAACGAAACTAAATGAACCCTAGCCGAAAACGAAAACGAAAACGAAAATTTTTTTCTGAGTCGTGCCCATCTCTACATTATATCAATGATATAAGGTACAGTTCTATTGTAAAACACAACTCATCTCAGATGTAAGGCACTGTACAACATAATGTGACCAGACTATGTAAATATTTAAAACATTTCATTGTTTGTTCTAAGTTTGGATATAGTGGGCTGCATCCTTGTATATAAGTTCTCATATGGGAAACTCCCCATGAAAGAATTGGAAGAGCAAGGAACCAATAAGTAATGTCAGTGGCAGAATTGGGAGGGGGCAATTCCCCCTGTCCTGTTACAGCTGCCCTAAGACACCCTCAAAACATGCACTGAGGACTAAGAAACATCCCCATAGCTGATTTTTTTGGACAGTGAGAAGGACTGCAATGGGGAAGTTACAATAGCATTGCTAGTTTTGTGTTGAATTTAAGCTGCTGAATTCCCAGTAAAGGAAGCTGAGCTTTGGAGAACTTTGCCAATGTGGTTTGAATAGTTCCACAACCACTGCCCACCTAGCTTTCCTTTCCCTCCTCCAAATGGTTGAGGGAACCACTGAAATAGAAGGAGATGAGGCACAGAGGAGTGCAGTAGCGGATCATACCTGGTGATCTGTTTGGAAAGGTTGTGCCATTGTGGTTTAACTCTAATTTGGTTGGTTTGTTTGTACTATGATTTTAGCATTGTATCATCTCATTTTTGTGTTGCTATGTTCCACTGGATTTTGTCATCCTGTTAATCGCCATTAATACTGCTTCACACTAAGTGGGTGATATAGAAATGAAATGAAATGAGTGAATGAACAATCAGAAATGGCAGTGGACAAAATGAGATGAATTTCCCAGTCAAGCAAAGCTATCAATGGGTATAATGCACTGAACTGGTTCCCGACTAATACATGAAGAGAATTCACTTTGCTTTAGCAATAAAACTTGAGTGTTTTTATTATTGTTGTTTATTCATTTATTTATTATATTCATTTATATATCATTCTTCGCTTACCAAAGTCAAGGCCATGAGAAGCCATATTCTGAAAATGAAGTTCAATTATGGTCAACAGAAAGTCTTTTATTTTCTTTGAATAGTCCCTAAGCAGTCATAAGGCCCAATGCTCCAGACAACAGCTGGTAGCCTTCCCACATCCCTGAAGGACAGCAAACCAATCTGTTCATAGAACAATGACAAGATGAGCCCTCTGAAGCTTCCATCTTTAGAATTATTTCTAAATTGGCATGCAAGTCAGCCTGGAACAGTGGTGTTATTATCAAAAAATGTTGCAAACATATCAGCACATATTGCTGATGGACTACAGTAGGCAACACATTATTTGATCTAATAAGGTCTTCTACAACATTAACTAGCTCTTTTGAAAAATCAGAGGCTTTGCTATTCTGCTATTTTGTTTTGTGTTGCTTTATGTGCAGAAATACCAAAGAATGCTATGTTCTCTGCAGAAGTGAGAGAGAGTGCACTATAATGAAGGCAGACCTGTCAAGTGATAGTAAAGCAAATCAGATCTTGTTGGCCTTTACCCTGATTCATTTCAGTTTAGACTGTCAGAGAGACTGCAGCATGGCCTCTCTTTAATGAGAGAGAAGATGCTAAAATTTGAAGAGTCTTACAGTATATCTAAAGAAAGTACTATGAATCAAGTAAGAACTCAAAATAAATGTTGTCAGATTCTATATACATCCCTGTTTACATCCTGGCAGTGATGGTGGCAGTAGTGAAGCAGATTCAAAGCACTCTAGCAATATAAATGAACTACCAGAAAATACAGTTTTTTGCAACTATATGGATTTATTGATCTTTCAAAGAAATGCTGTAAACAATACTGTATATGCTATTGGGGGGGGAGGAAATTACCTTTTCTGTGAGTAAATTACATCTGTGCATTATTCTGTCTGATATGGTCCCAGGAGACATAACTAGTGGATGGTTCAGGATATTTATCTCATATTTTCAGACACCTTTCAGATACTACCAAAAAAATGTGGCAACCCTGAACTGATGAGAAAAGTGACTGAAGTGTGCTGTTATTTCAGTGCCAATGAAATAGTGTTCCTCATTTTCAATCAGACTGGGACGAACAAAGAGTTTGCACAGGGTATGCCGATGTAATGAATTCTTTAAGAGCAAACATGTATCACATTGAACATCTCTACTGCAGCCTACTTCATCTTATTTAGTTTTATTGATAAAAACTTTTCAGCCTTTAAGGATCCACATAACTCTTTGTGTTCTTCCTGTGAGAATAAATAGTAGTTAGTCACATATCATATCAAGCTAATCTAAATTCATTGTCGAAGTTCCCTTAGCTGGCAGCTGTCACCAGAACTTGTGGCAGTTAATCCCATCAGGCTGAATCAACAGCATCAAAAGTCTTGGGGCACCTTCAGAATACAGTACATGAGTTTCATTAGACCTAAGCTTTTGTGCTCTGCATCCCAGAGGCAGGCACGAAAGGTAAACATAGCATTAAGTTTCATTTCATCACTCATTGTGTTTTGTTTCATTTCATCATTAACAAAAAATTAATTGAATTTTTGTAAGGAAATGAAACAAAATGGAACAGAAGCTACTGTCACCCTGCTGGGTTTTTGGACAGCTTGGGCTGTGTGGAGTGGGGTCTCCCTCCTCCTCACAGCCTGACCTGTCAAAAAATACCAGCTGGGTGGTGGGGTGGGGGTGAGAACTGGAGAGCAGAGCTGGGTTGTTGCCACCGCCACCCAACTGCGTTTTTTTTGGGGGGGGGGTCAGGTCGGGCTGTGGGGAGTAGGGGTAGCAAATTTAAAACCCTGCTTCTCTCTCTCGTTCTGGACACCACCACCCAGCTGGTTTTGACAGCGCGAGCTATCAAAACCAGCTGTGTGGTGGTCGCTAGAACAAAAGAGTGGAGCAGGGAAATTCACAAATTGTTTTGTTTCCACAGTAAAAAAGGTGTTTCCGTTTATTTCTTAATAAAATGCTGTCTGCCATTTTGTTAAGTTACAAAACATTTTGTAACCTTACGACATGACACAACAGCGTGTCATTTTTCATTTTGTACCCATTTCTACTGGAGCCCACTTCATCTGAATTTATTGATAAAGACTTAAAAGCTCTTTTATTGATAAAAAAAGCTTTTAAATATCCACATAGCTCTTTGTGCTCTTCATGTGAACAAAAAACAGCACTTAGTCACAGATCATATCAAGCTAATCTAAAGTTCTTTCTAAGAAGGAAGTTGGCTTCTGGAAACAAGAATCATTCTGTATATAACTGGGATCTGCTATGTCAGGTCCAGAATTCTGATACCTGAACATATCCATAGGAGACCTAGAGAACATTACAGACCTTAAAGGAAAAATCACAGGGTGTAATTTTATGCCAATTATGAGTTAATTCCCAAATGAAACCAGACAATCATATCAAAATGCATTTGAGTATCAATGTATGCATGTCTTTGCATTGTTATAATAATTCCAGGCAGCATCAGCTTATCTGCTTTCTATAAGCTTTTTAAAATCAACATTGTTTCTATGTTATAGAGAAGTACAGTGGAACCTTGACTTATGTCATTAATCCGTTCCAGAGGTCTAGACAAGTCAATCAGGCCTTGTCAAACAAACTTTTCCCATAGAAAGTAATGGGAAAGCGGATTAATCCATTCCAGATGATGAAAAAGACCCCCCCAAAACAGCAATTTAACACAAATTTGACTGGGATAGAAGATTCCTTCCAGGGATGTAAATGAAATGTCTCTTCAAAGAGAGGAGGAGGCAGTGGAATTATAGTCCACAAGTTATAGGCCTCCACTTTTTAATGTTCATAAGCAACAATGTCTAACATTTAAGTTTTCCTGATTTTTAACCTGACGTTCCAAGTTCTGAACAACTCTATGCTTACCATTAGAGTGCCACAACTGGTCAGTTCCCCAACTAAAATGCTTCCATTGTGGACCAGACTTCTGCAGCCAGATTTTTTACAAGACTGAGACGACTGTCTAACCAGCGAGGCCAGCCCCGAGCTCCTGGCCCTTCCTCTCCTCCAGCAGCAGCAGTGGCTTCGGTGAGGCCAAGGACCAGCTCCAGGTGCTCGGAGCTGACCTTGCCGAAGCCGCGGCTGCTGGAGGAGGGGAAGAAGGCAGGAGCAGTTTGGAGGCGTCAGCGGCGATGCTGGGTCATGGCTGCCGCCCGATTCTGGTGCCTTGTGCTGGGGCACAGCCTGCAACTCAAGTCAAACAGACCCCTTCTTGCTTCAAGTCATATATGCTCCAATTCAAGCAGCATGTAAGTCAAGGTTCCACTGTATCCTAATGTGTACCACAAATCATAGTTGAACATTGTCTGTTTAAAAACCAGGAATGTAAATCAGGATCTGATTCAACAATTACCTATATAGCAGGCCTGCCCAACAGGTAGACCGCAGGCTACCAGTAGACCGTGAAGGGTTCAAAAGTAGCCCACCAGCCATCAATAAAAAAAAGTGAGTGGATAAGTTCTCCCCCCTCCCCCCACCCCAAGGACCACCACTGCCCCAGCAAAGTTCTGGATCAGCTAGCCCACTGTCTGAGCCGAGCGGGGCAGTTCAAGGGCCATGGCACATTGAAATCTGTTCCCTCAGGAACAGATTAATTGGTTTTCAATGCATTCCTATGGGAAACCGCTGCTCTACTTACAAAAGTTTTTACTTATGAGCATGTGTTCGGAAAGGATAAAATTCATAAGTAGAGGTTTTAGTGTAGTAGCCCTTAGGCACTTTGGGCCGGAAAAAGTAGACCTCTGCCTGTTCAAAGTTGAACAGCCCTGCTATATAGCAAGGGCAATTATTTGGACTGATCTTGAGAGGCTGCTACGAAGCTATGATTTTCACAAATTATAGTTTCTATGTTTTCTAAGGAAAACTCTCCCATGATCCATTTAACAAGGTCTGATGAAATGCAGGGAGGACCCTCTAAACCATAATTCTAGGCCTAAAAATCCTGGGGGGAATTTCCACTTGAACTTTTTCCCCTTTTATTCTTCCAAAAACATAATTAGTTTATACAATACAGCACACAATGTACAAGCAGGAGTTAACTTATTTCAACTTCAGGTAAGAAAAAAAAAGATTTGGAGAAGGGCTTTCAGCTTTCCAGTCTGTTGGATGTGCCTGTTCTCCATTACAATTCAAGGCATACAAACCAATGTCTGGCTTTCCTTCTCCTCAAGGCTCTGTACAGTTGTGGCCCTCAAGGAAAAAGCTGTCCTCACCTTCACTTAAACCTGCCAAGAAAGATAGGTAGCGTAGTTACCTAGAAGGGCACAACAAGCTTATTTCAATTTCTGATCAAGTAAATGAACCCACCATTTCTAGCTGCAACCGTCTCCTCATTCTGAATTTCAATCAACGCACTCCTCTGCAGGCTGCCCACGTAGAGCATTATTTATCTATCACTCAGCCACCACCTCATCTGTCTAGACTTCTTTGCACTGCTCCATTTACCCTGCTTTTTCTCTCTCCCACCTTGACGTGAGTGCTGCCAGTCATCTCTTTTGCACAAGGCTCCTCTCCCCTGTGAGGACATGGGGCGAAGTGACAGGGCACCCAAAGACTCCTGTAGCACAGTGCCGCCATGCCTCCGTCCCAGCAGAGCGATGGAAAGCAAAGGCAGATGGAAGAGTTTGAAAGCCTCCAGAACCCTGCATGCTGACTTCGCTTTGGTCTGGTACAAGCAGATCGTACTTCCTTTGCGCAAGCAAGCCACCGATTTTCCACCTGGCTGGCCAATTGTCCATGAAACGCTTGCAGAGCTGCCTCTCATGCATTATTCAGTGCAACGTCTTGATTAATTCATCACAAGGAGCATCAGAGTCCGTCATAAGAAATGTGTTTTAAATCAAGGAGAACACTGTGTGGGTCGCCACAGGTTTACATAAAGACAGGTGGTGCATCTGGGAGGTCAGGTTAGGAGGATTAGCCTGCTGCTCCCTAAGAGAAGAACCTTAGAAGAATAAGGCAGAGAACAGCCTCTGAGCAGTCAGCTTTCCCAGCCACATATTATGTATGTCAAACCACTGGAGGAAGCTTGTGGCTGAAATTTAGGTAGTTCTTCACGCAATGCAGAGATCAGCTATGGAATTTGCTACCTCAAGATGCTGTGGCCTGTTTCTGGGCAGTAGGAGCAATGGCAGCATTTCACTGATACTCTGATTACAAACTAACTTCTTTCTCTCCTTTAATATATTTCTATCCCTCCTTCCACCTTAAAAGGATCCAAGGCAGCAACATTAAAGCTAGCAACAGTGACTATACAAATACTAAAAGGGGATCAAACAGATACTAGACTAAATACCATACTAAGAAACTCAAGCAACACCAAAACACATTAAAAGCACATTCCTTCAGCCTCTGCTTGTCACTGTGGGGAAGTATTTGATCTGGTGATACACAACTTTTTATATACTTTCATTGGAGAAACAGGAGGGCTGTGCAAAACTGAGATGGACCAATTCAAAACCATTTGACACAAAGCCTGAAAGTGGGTTGTTTGGATTCATCACTATTTGGGAAGGTGCCAAAATTATTAGAGCCATTTTTGTCTGTAGCCCTCTGTCCTGCCCCTGAAAGCTCTTACTTCTGGGATTGACTTGAGGAAGATCAAAATGGCAGCCGTTGTTTTAAAATGGTTGTCTCTTTTGCCACATATTTGTGGTAGCCACAGAAGGCAGCATAGGCAGTTCGCAGACCAAGGCAGACTGTGCCTCCCTATCACCATCATTACAGGGTATAGCACTTCGTCTGCTCAAGCTATTAGGAGTACATAGCAGTTTCATTCTCTACAGAAACAAATGTTCTGATATCAGTGAACAAATAAATCTTTAACTCATTATATTCTACAGGTTCATTGTTAAACACCCCATCAAAGAAATGGCAGTGTCATAGTTATAAAATATAAATATAAACTCTATAAATAAATTTAAACATAAGCCCACAATGCGCTAATCCACACAACTCTTAAACTTGAAATATTTAATGTTTTAAATTGTTTCAACATATTTAGCTTTTTTTCTGTTCCACTGGGATCACACATGATTTCTCCCCTCAACTCTCAATGTAACATATATGGGAAAGCATCTCATGGTGTCATTTTATGATGGTGGCAAGAAAAATCAGAGATTAATCACACATCTTTTTCAAAGTAAGCCCCATTTAGATAGACTTAAACCAAAACAGATAGGCGGATGGATGAACCAACCTGGCAAAAGAAAATTGGAGCAAAAGGAAAGGGGTGTTGCTTTCATGAAACTCTTCACTCTTAAATCACTAAGTCAAACTCTACTTATGAGTTTAATCTGATCCAAATGCATGCTTATAAGTCGTTTTTTATTGGTTACAGTAAACAGCATACACATACATCCCAGTACGGGTGGTAACCTGAATTCCATTGGTAGGAGGGATGAGGGTCTTGGATCAACCTGTGTCTTCTCACGTACGCACCCTTATCTAGGACGAAATGCTTGCTGGGAGGGGAATCATTGATAGGGGAGAGAAAGGGGCTTTGGGCTGGTCACAGATCAGATGTTGCCTGATTATTCTGCTATCTGGGTTGCCACCTGTTCCCAGGCCTCCTGAGCTATGCCTGTTGGGCCTGACCTCTGCCCAGCTCTGGCTTGGCTCATCCACACTGGGTTCCCTGATCTTCTCTCTGGAATGCTTGTCTAGGGCTTATGGCTGCCTCAGTGGTGCCAGGTTATTTGGGAGGTTGTGGAAACCCCACAATAAATAAATGTAAAAAAAATTAAAAAAATTGTAAGTAGAGCAAACCGCATCTAAAATTTGTAAGGCATGTTAAGACGCCGACGGTTTTCGGCTCTTAATTTGAATTGCTCATAAGTAGAGCCGCTTGTAAGTAGAGGTGCCACTGTATTTGATCTGCATTTAATAGCAATTGCATCAGTGTTTTAAACAAGTTGATTCCAAGTGGATCTCATCACACACACACCCCAGATTCATGTTATTATGTTCAGAAGCATGTCATGTCACCTCCTCCTGGTAGAGTTGTTTAGTTTACTTTTGGGTCTTGAGTCACATTTTAGTGCCTTGAATTGCCCAAAGTACCCTCCTCTCCCATCATAAACTGCTCCTGGCTCAATCATCCTCCACCATGCTGCTCACTCTCTTCCCTGTGCCCTCACTCGCCCTCCCTGTCTGACCCTCCTCCTGCTAGCACATTCACTTTCCTCCATGCCCCCTTGCTTGTGTTGACGGCTCAACCCTCCTCTCCCAGGAAGCTTGCTTGCTTCATTCCCACCCACCCCCCTCTTCCAGATCATCCCCCTGCCAGCATACTCGCTTGCCTTCCAGCCCCCTGGCTCGGCCTCCCTGCTGCCAGCACACTCAATCATGTGCCAGTCCACTCCCGCGCACCCTCCTTCCTCTATCTTCATATTACGTACTATCTCAAGGAGATGCAGACAGCTATTCATATACCATGTGACTTTAAAACCACAGCAAAAACTCATACGTGTATCATCACGGGTAATGTGATCTTGAACTGGAGTGCCGAAGGAGATGTTCATCGTAATGAAAATTTAAATTGGATATTTTACATTCTGTTGTTGTTTTTCTGTAGATATGACATCATGAATCTCCAGCACATAGAAGGTCATCAATATGATTATGTCTACATTGGGACATGGCATGAAGGGGTGTTGAATATCGATGATGATAAGATTCAGATGAACAAAAGTGGAATGGTTCGGTCAGTGTGTAGTGAACCCTGCTTGAAAGGTCAAATTAAGGTATGTTGCCCACTCATGCTTCTATTTTTGAGTTATCGGGGTGGTGGTGGTAGGAAATTAGGTGTAAGCCACCTTGGGTCCTTTTCCAAGGAGAAAGGCAGGGTAAATACTTTAAAATAAAATAAATAATGATATAAATATATTTGGCCTGTCTGAAATCTAAATTCTTCATGAAATCACATTCCAATGAGAGAGCAAACTTCTGAATTTTGAATAAATACAAATTAAGTGTACTTTGGGACATGAGAAAGAAAATCCTGTAAATACCTCTCCCCAAGCCTTTCTGGAAAAATGCAGCAATAGCTAAGTAAACAGCTAACAATCCATAAGAACATAAGGACAGCCTTGCTGGAACAGGCCACAGCCCATCCAGTTTAGCATTCTGTCTCACACAGTGGCTCACCATTTGCTTCAGGGTATTCCCAAGCAGATGTCTTCACCTGTGCTTATGATTCCTTACAAATGGCACTGAGGGATATCCTGCCTATCTCTCCTACCTGGATGTTGTCCTTGGGCATCCATAATGATAGCCATTGATACCCTTGTTCTCCATGAACTTGTCCTATCCTTTCTTAAAGCTGTCACCTGTAACCACTTCTTCTGGTAGATATGACCTAGATATTCCAATTCCTACGATTTTATCACTTTGACATACAAGGCTTCGCCACCTCCTCTTTGCCCCTTCCTGTACAGTTTATAGCCTGGAATAATTGTATCCCAGTGGTCTAGCTACATGTTATGCATTTGGGAGCCATTCTCTCACTTTTTGCTGAGTGAAGCCGTTGGCTTTGACACTTCTTCTCCCCCAATTAATGAACCCCAACTAATCCAAACCAACAAACCAGCATTTTTTGACGAAACTCCCAGTTCATTTTTTGGTTCGTCCCCATCTCTACTTATTACTCAGTTTGGGGCTGCTCTCTATGCAGCATTGTGCCACCATAGTGGCATTTCATTTTCTATTCTTCTCTCTTTGAACTTGAAACAAGCGTTTTTGCCTTCCAGTTTTGGATAAATGAAACCCTATTGATCTGCCACACAAATTGTAATTGCAGTTCATATAATCAGAACCTTGTTTTGTACCCAACTGCCTTCCCTTAGTCTTTTCATCAAAGGGAAGAACATACCATGTTCACGGGATGTGAAATTTACTGAATGAGGTCAATACCACGCATAATAGCAAAATGTGATGGGTAATGGCAGTTCCCTTGGGTAGAGATTGGAGCATGTGCTACTTGATGTTGGCCCCCCTGTGCTTCCACATCACAGGCAGCCTTGAACTGCATATGAAATCTCTATTGGCAACTTTGTTGTGTACTGCTGAGAGCAATTTGCCACCTACCATGCTCATGTAGCATAAAGAGAAACAATTCCTGCGAATCGAACAGCATCTGTAAAATTAGCTTGCAAGAGCAAAATGTTCCATTATTGGGGTTGTGAGGAAATAGAAGAATTAAAAAAAAAAGATTGCAGTTTAAAGGTTAGCTTTCCTTCCAAACTAACAAATAGCTTGCTGGGAGAGCTTGTGTTATTTTATTTTATTTTATTTTATTTTATTTGCTGTCACAGCAACTGCCTTCCTTTGAGTTCCAAGAGAATAAGGGGACTGTAATCAAAGTCACTATTAATTGGTGGTTTCCCATCTCAAACCTCCCAACATTGGTAATCTCGGTTTTTATGATGGAAGACAGATTAAATCTACCCTGAGGTGTTCTTGAAGATACAGTTGAGCGAAATAAATCTATTTTTCACTCTTATGGAATCAAGTACAATAATACATTGGTTTAGGAGTACAGTGGACCCTCGCATAGCAAATGGTTTGTATAACATAAAATCTGTACAACATAAAAAATTCTGGAAATCAGGAAAATTTGCGTAACTGAATTGCCTATGGGGTGAATCTGTACAACATAAAAATGGTCGTGATTAGGGATTACTCTGTCTTCAATGCATTCCTATGGGGAATTTGCATAAAGGAAAATTTGCTTAACACAATTTCATTTGGAACGACTTAATTCCTTTATACAAGGTACCACTGTAACTTGGTTTAAGAGAATTTTTGCAAAAAAGAAAATATTTGTTCTAAATTTTGCTTTGATTAGCAAGCAATGTCTTGCAATACATGTAACTGGAGCAGGTCACATGATCACAAGTCAGCCAATGGTGGCTCTTCCTCCCCCCCCCCACTGGCTGATTGTCTGGAACATTCTGTCTCAGGCAGCCTCTAAAGTAGAGAGAGGAAAGAGGAATTGAAGTTCTTCTTGCACCAAGGAACATTTTGAGAGGGTAGTGCAAGTTAGGGGTTTGTTTTATTTTTCTTTATATATATATATATTAATTTGCTTTCAACTTCCATTCTTAATTTTTAAAACCATTTATATTCATGGGGCTGCTAGTCAAGCGTGTATAGTGCTACAAATTACATTTTATTATTGTCACATTAAGAACACATAGTAAAGTCCAGTTGTTAGTCCCAAGCAGAGCAGATTGTGCAGCTGGGTACATAAATCATGTGGTGGACGTGGATTTCTAGCCAACGTTTGTGAGTTTTGGCATTTTGTGTATACAGTATGTGGTCTATGGGACCCTAGAACTAATAATCTGAGTTTACATTATTTTTATGGGGAAATTTGCTTTGATATAAGAATGATTTGGTTTACAAGCATGTTTCCAGAGTGAATTATGCTCATCAACCAAAGTATTACAGCACTCCTCCATTTATCACAGGAGTTAGGTGCCTGACCCAGCGGTAATAAAGGAAAATCCACAAAATACAGACCCCTCAGCACACTGATCTTGGGCTGCTCCTGCTGCCTGCACTTCCAAAGAGAGGATTTTAACCCTCTCCTGACACCTCAGCAAACAGACCTTGGGCTGCT
>JAHTLZ010000114.1:15111272-15124223 GCA_023846285.1 Phrynocephalus versicolor
ATTATTATTATTATTATTATTATTATTATTATTATTATTATTATTATCCCGCCTTTCTCCCCAAAAGGATGCAATACGGAATTTGCTCATCTCCACAAGAGCTTTTAGATTTTTTCCCCCCATAATAATTTTAATTTGCTGGATGATGTCAATACTGAATCTCAAGTGATGCTTCAGAATTAAGTGACAGACCAAAACGAAAGACTTTATACAGAGCCTGCACTGAGCCCAACAAATACGGAGTGACCGGAAGTGAAAGTACACATGAACAGTAATCTCTATTTATACAGTATGTTCATAATTTGCCCATTAGATATGGGCGTGAGCCTTTTATCTTGAGAGGGAACTCACACCCTAGTAAAAGTTCTATTTGCACAGAATATATCCTTGAGAAAAATTTCTATGTGCAGGAAGTGCACAGTGATAAAAAAAACGGTTCATTGTATTTTACCATCACGTGGAAACAAAAGCCAACGGATTGAAGATGCTGTCCGTGTCTTTCGTGTTTGTTCAGGGCTTGTGGCTCTCTTTAGTGTATGCTGTGACCCAGACCGCTTTGTAAGCTATGACTAACGGCCTTTAATATTAAGGGAGGTGTCTTTGGAGAGGAGGTGTGTGCAGCTGTTGCTGCCAAGTCAATTTTCAGCTAGAGACACTCACAGTCACACTGTTATTTTGCTGAAATGTGGCACCCCAGAAGATAAAATGGGCTTCAAAGTACTGTACTGACTCAGCAACCCAAGCAGCTATATTTGCAGTTCTTGAGAAGATAATCATAGAGTTGGGAAAACTCAAAGAAACCGTGTAACAAAGAGGCTGGATTTCCATGACTAAACCATCTGTGACTGATGTTTATCCAAGCTTATTTCAGACCTACTTTGGTCTGTAGATTTTCAGTTACAAACTATATGATTGTGTCTGAATTTCATCTAAAACTGTTGTCTCTTTTGAGGAGGAAAAAAAAGCTCTTCACAGTTACCCTATCACTAATTCCTAAGGAAATAATAAAATAGTAGCTTCAGAGGAGAATTGTTAGGAAAATATTTCAATAATTCAATCAATTCAGTAAGAGGACTCATGGATATCTTAAACATGCATTACAATTACAGATAGGGATGAACTAAAGAAAAAGAACTGCATTTTCTGATGAATATGGCCTATTCATGAATGTTTTTCAATCTGTATTCATTGTAAAAATCCCCTAACAAATATGAATTGATGAATGTTTAGCAATTTTTGATTTGATAATTTCTTGGGTTATGAAATGGCCTTCAAGGGACCTAAGACACCACAACTGGAGGGAAGCAACCAATGACTCTCCCCTACAGTCCCTCCAGGTTTGGTGAAGATTGGAGTTCCGCAAACTGGTTGCTTAAGGGCACTTTCCTAAGGCATGTATAACTGAGGTATCTGAAACCCAGTCTTCTCCAAACTTGTAGGGATTGGAGAGTTACAAGAAGCCTGCCTGCAAATCTGGTGTCTCTGGGTGCCTGGGGGACACTTTGGGAGGGGGGTACTTTTTGGGACTACATGGCTTGAGTGTCCAAACCCCAATCTTCACCAAACTTGTATGGCTTATAGAAAAGAGTCAGAGAAAGCATCCCTGTAAATCTGGGGCCTCTAGATGCCAGGGGGGCTTTTATAGCATTTCAAAGAGGGACAAATCAGTTAATTCAGGGGTGCCCAAACTTTTTGTAAGGAGGGCCAGATTGGTGGCTGAGAATGTGTCAGGGGCCAGTTGCTTCCCAACCCTGCCACCCCACTGCAAGCCCCACCTACTTTCTTTAAAAAAATGGGGTGAAGGAGGGGGAGGGAGGGGCAGGCCAGCCAGCCGCGGGCCACTCAGAATGGCCTGGCGGGCCGGATTTGGCCCCCGGGACGGACTTTGGGGAGGCCTGAGTTAATAGATTCAACAATTCATCGCTGGAAAGCTTGTTGATTCGTTCATTCATTAGCCCTGACATATAAGGAATTGTGATGAATTGCCATTTTTTAATTCATACCCATCCCTAATTACATTAATTATAGGAAACTACAATTTCCTTCCTTTAATTTGTTACTTCTAGCATTATTCGGCATTCTGCTTCAGCTCTGCATCCATGCCATAGATTACTCACCTGCTGGAGTTCAGCAAACCACTTTTTATGAGAGGTCTCACATAGGTTGTGACTAAAAACTGTTGCTTTGGAATATGCCACAGGGAATATTGCCTCCTGTGGCCTATTGTATTTCTCCAAGTTAATGCCATGTTGCAAAGTATCTTGCTTTGGATACAGCAATGTCACTGTTTAGAGCCAATGTGTCCAGGAATCAGGTTACCTATGATGTGTATGTCTTCAAAATGGGTTTTATTTGGTCCTTCACTGATTTGCATTTTCATTTTCATTATAATCATGATTGTTAATGATAGGCATCCTGTGTACAGTTTGCAAGGGGAAGCCAATGTATCATTTAAATAGCTAAATAACTAAACACATGCCCTTTGAATTCCCTAGGTAGGGATGCATTGGTGCCTGGCAAAATTTTCAAATGGGACAGTGTGATACTCATCTGTCATTTTGCCCTCTGCCCTTAACTAGACAAGCACAATATCTTCATTTTCAGAGTACAAGTCTGCTTTGGCTCTTGCCTACTTTAAAGAGGTCTCTTAACTTTCGTCACTGCAACTCTCAGTTATTGAAAGTGAAGTCTGCATAGGACTGGGAACCACTATGGTGCAGTTGATGGATACCCATATCAAGAGCTTTACTTCTGTTAAGATCACTATGCCTTTTTTGACCTGCTACAGAACTATGGGGTGCTATGAACAGCTTTCTCATTCAGCATCAAAAGCAGGCTTTGGAAAAGAGAACAGTTAGGAAAGGCCTAAGAAGATGCTAGTGGAAGAGGTGATTGGCTGTAGATCCAACCTTGATTTATTCTCTTTCATGCTCTATATATTTTACAGTTGCAATGATATATCAGTGCTGTCCAGACAGCGTGACCTGGCCCACTAGTGCACGACAGAGACAATTTCTCTTCAAAGATAGCAAACACCTACCTTCTTGATCTCATACTACTTTCTTTTTCTCTCCCTCCCTTCCTGGCATTTCCTGGGTGGGGTGGTACCCACAAAAAGTGCCAGTCAGTGGCTCTCCTCCTCCTCCTCCTCCTCCTCAATAAAATGATTTATGCCCCATCCTTCTTCTTGGCTTCTCATCCTGTAGTAGGTAGCTGCAGCATAAGACAGACTGTTAGGATGCACCCTTTACTTACTTACTTACTTACTTACTTACTTACTTACTGTATATACTCGAATATAAGCCTAGTTTTTCAGCCCTAATTTTGGCCTGAAAAAAGGGTCCCTCGGCTTATATTCGGGTCAATACTTTTAGCCACTGAGGCAAGTCATCTGTGGCTAAAGGTCATTTTAAACATTGCGTGCCACTTCTCATGACCCCCCTCTGCATCACAGGGGAGTGGCACACGGTGTTTAAAATGACTTTTAGCCACTGACCCAAGCACTTGCATCAGTGGCTAAAAGTTATTTTAAACATCACACACTCAACTCACAAAGGAGGAGCTGCCAGGCCCTGCTGCATTTCCCACCACAGACTTATACTCGAGTCAATACATTTCCCCAGTTTTGGGGGGTTAAATTAGGGGCCTTGACTTATACTCGGGTCGACTTATACTCGAGTATATACAGTACTTACTTACTTACTACCCTGTTAGTGTGCAGGATGCCTTTTACTTGCATGCCTATCATGGGTCTGACTGCATAACCAAATTGCACACCAGCAGTTGGTGAACAGGATTTTGGACATTTAAGTTACAGACATTTTAGGGGAAGGGTGTGTTAGTCTGCTCGCTGCACCAAAACTGGCAGAAGAGTCTTGTGACACTTTAAAGACTAACAGGTTTTATTTGGCATCAGCTTTTGTGGATTGCAACCCTCCTTATTTGTTTCATTTAAAAGCCTGCATAATTTATTTATTTATTTATTTATTTTTACACTTGTATACCGCTACCTACTTCCCAAGCGGGAACTCAGGGCGGTTAACACAAAATAACAAAAAGCAAGACAGTAGCAGCGGCAGGGGCAAACTTACAACATATGGGCGAGGAACAAACAAACAAACAAAAAATCTAGTCATTTTTAAAGGCGTCCCTGAAAAGGAGAGTCTTCAAACCTTTTCTAAAAGACGCCAGCGTTGGAGCCTGCCTCAACTCGCTGGGTAAGTTATTCCATATAGGCGGCACCCCCACTGAGAAGGCCTGCCCACGGGTGCTCGTTTTGCGGGCCTCCCTCGGGGGGACCGTCTGCAGCGAGAGGGCCAAAGATGAATGGGTGGGTCGGGCCCGATCTAGTTGTCGGTGAAGCCACTCTGCCAAATAAACAGGGGGCAAGCCATGGAGGGTTTTGTAAGCCAAAACCAACACCAAATGTGACTTGTGTCCATCTCACCCTACAGCATGTTAACAGCTGGATTGTAGTTTGCTGGTATAAGCGCATCTAGATCTTACTATGTCCCTTTTAGAAAATTATCAAAACTTGTCTTGAGCCTTGGTAATTTTAATTTGCATGAATAAAAATGCATAAATAAACATCCATAATTAATAACTTCTTTTCCATCTATAAGATGTGCTCATGTATAAGATGACCCCGACTTTTCCAATCCAAAATTGCAGTTTTGCAACTGTGTGGTTCCTTCCTCGGCTTACTTCTTTGTATAAGATGACCCTCAATTTTAGTCTAACAATTTTAGAAAAAAATATAGTCTTACAGACAGAAAATACTGTAGTTTCATCCATTTTATAGCTTTAACAGTCAATATACAACAAGAGTATGCTATCCCTCTTAGTGTTTTCTGCACATACATTTGTATTTCAGGAAGAGATATGATGATCTTACTTCTAAATCCTAAAATAAGACTAAAATAATTGTTTAATCTTTAGTATATATGAACTAATTATGTTGGAATCTTTATTGTTTGATATTCAAATCTTGTCATCAGGATAAATATTTTCCCCATAACTGTGATACATGGTGGGCATGTGAACAGCAACTGTGCAACAGTACATAAGAACAAAAGAACCCTAACCCTAACCCTAAACCTAAACCTAAACCTAACCTACCATTTTCTCATTTGCTGGCACTGAATGACTCAGCAAATCACTTTGAGACATTTTAGAATAATAAAAACATTTCTCTACTTACATTTGTTTGAAATTAGAGACTCTGCATCCTGCTATATTTATAGTGTACATATTTACCCGTCAACTGAAATGATTCACAGCAAACAAAATAACTGCTACCAGCAGACTAAATACAGGGAAATGGAACTCAGCAGAGAGGTGGCCCTCTATTGAAATTTCAAGGCTGGAAGGAACAATTGGATACTACTGAACAGATACGCAATCACCACACCCAAAAAAGTCTCTCCAATCACACAAACTACAGGCAGCAAGTAAGGTTGCAAATAGCACTCCAATGCCCCCAATGTAACTCACATGTAGCTAATCTTCTTGAAGTCCTATCTTCCTCATTAATGCTTTTCTCAGTGAGATAATGCACCACGTCATATCTTTTGCTGATGTGGTCAATCTGTGCATTCATTTTCTTACTTTAAAATAGCTCTGGTTTTCTTGCATCAGCTCTGGTTTTCTTGCATCGTCTGGATTGGCATATCTTCGTTCATCCAGCCAGTTCTCTACATGCTTCAGTTGCAGCAATGAATTCAGACTCTGTGGGAGGTAATCTTGATTGTGATTAGCCCACGAAATAGAATCATCACCAACTGAACAGGATTTATAATCTATACTACCCTCCCCCCAGTCTGCATCAGTGTACTCTATTAGCTTTGGGTTTTCACTTGCTTCCTCATTCTCTGCCCCTATACCCAGACAGACTCAAGCTGCTGTACTTAGCTACTGTTTATTGCTATTGGCCCTGATTCTATGGAACTCATAAGCTTATCATTGTAAAGTGGAAATGGCACTTCTATGGCCGAGTCTACCAGCTCACCACTATGCGCCTGATGCCTTCAACTACAAAGAGTGTAAATGCCCATCGTCAAAGAATGATACTTTGGGTTAAGAAGATGTCAGCTCAGCAGGTTCTTATCTTTCCAAGTGTTATTGAGGAAGCATAATCCCCGGGACCAACCCATCTTTCCTTTCATTGTGGAAATTCCTCAGAGATATGTACCTTGACAATCACACCGGCAAGTTAAGTCCATGTTTACCTCTTTTACAGCCAATCACAAAACAAAGCACAGTAAGATATGAAGGTGAGTAGAAGTAGGCAGTGTGCAAAACAGATGGCTTTCACTACTTTTAGGCAGCATGTCTGCCCCCCAAAAAGTTTAGTTGTGTAATGTAAACAACTGTGTACTCCTCATCGTTGAGCCAGATGGGAGGCCATCTCTCTCCACTGCCAGTCTTTCTGAGAAATAACTTTAGTGCCTTTCCTCAGAACCTAAGACTTTCAGAGAATATCAGAGAAGGTGCCAAACTCCATTGATTAATAATGCTAGGCCCGTGATTTTCATCTTTTAAAATCAATATTTCCCCCACACGGGGAGACCTATTCTAATAAGGCAATGTATGATAGTGCTTCTTGCCCAAAGAGAATCGCAGAGCAGAACTCCAGGCTGGGTCAAGGGAGTAGCTTTTTACCCAACAGTAGTAACCATGTTAACTACTGATAAAAATTTAAGTTGATGAGAAAGACCAGTGTTGAATGTGTAACATTTATATTATATGGAAGACTGTGAAGCCATTGGGTGAGGAAGAACTGGGTTGAGTGTGTTTATGTTTTGTTTTTAACTGCTGACGGGTGGGGTACAGAGATCAAATTACTCCCCTATTAAAGCAGCTCCACTGGCTGCCAATTTTTGAGGTAGGTAGGACCCAGGTCGGGCACAATTTAAGGTGCTGACCTTGACCGACAAAGCACTGTACGACCTGGGTCCTAGCTACCTCAAAAATTGAATCTCATAGTATGAACCAGCTCGGGTGTTAAGGACATCAGGAGAGACCCTTCTCTCCATCCCGCCACCCTCACAGAGACGTTTCATGGGAACCCATGAAAGGGCCTTCTCAGCTGCTGCACCCAGACTCTGGAACTCCCTCCCAATAGAGGCCAGGACTGCCTCTTCTCTGTTGTCTTTCCGGAAACAGGCAAAGAGCTTTCTGTTCAGGCAAGCTTTCCCTGAATGGTGGTCTACCCATTATGTGTCTTTTATATGAATCTACCGTATATGATCACATAGACTTTGGGTTTATAACTACTTAACCTTATGGGTTTACACTGACACTAGTTTTCAATGTTAGTTTCCATCACTCTTAACTCATGGAACTTTACTCCCCTTTAACTGCTCGCATTCTCTTGTAGCTTTAATGTAATGTCAATGCTATAAGATGTCCCTCAATTCCCTGTTCTCAATACTTGAACAGGACTCTATTATCCCTCATTCTTTAAGCCACTTTCGGTCCTTTTTCCAAGGATAAAGGTGGGGTAAAATACTTTAAAATAAAAATAAAATAAATAAACATATTGGGTACGAATGCTGTTAGGTGAGAGAGTTGTGTGTGTGTATGTTTGGTTTTATAAAGTTTTATACAGTAATTGGTACAAGTGATGTTGGGTGAAAGAATGTAGGAGTATGTACTGTATATGGATGCTTGTTTTTAATGGTAGATTTTATGTTTTGGAGTTTTATATTTGGGGTGAGTGATGTGCAGACTGGGTAGCACTTTGTAACCTTTTAAGAGAGTTCTGCATCTCACGACAGGTTCACTACCACATCTGTACTGACTCAAAAAGATCATGACGATCAAAGAGACCAATGATGAATATACAAGCCAAAAACCCCCACACATAATACTTAATTCTGAAATTCCACTTGCATATATTTAAAATTACAAGAAAGAAAGAAAGAAAGAAAGAAAGAAAGAAAGATTTTAATTCTTTAATTCCTGAGAGGGGAAAACCTGTAGTATCATTTGAGAATACTGGGAAAAAAGGATAGACATGAATCGCTTCTTTGATGGTTTATTTGTTTGTTTGTTTTTGGTATAAGAAAATTGTGTTTATTTACAACAAATTCTTTCAGTATCCGAGCAACAGAAGGGGGAAAAACCATTTTATTTCAGTTATCTGAGTAACTGAGTTCTTACAGTCTTGCAACAAGATAGGTTTCTGTGACCAAATGAATGAAGGAAATCTCTTAGGAAATCTGAAGGATGGCTGGAAGACTTTTTTTTTCTTTTAACCTTTGTGGTGCTATGATTTAGGAGATTTTAAAATGCAATGCTTCGCACGTTCAAAATATTACTTCCTTAAAAAAAAACAGGTATGGCAAACAGAAGTTTTGTTTTGTTTTGTGGGGGTTGTTAGTTCTACTGTAGGAATGAAAAGTACAATAAAGCAGTAGCCCCGTGTTCACTGATTTGGCATCCTGTGATTCAGTTATCCACAGTCGGTCAGTAACAAAGCAAGTTACTTGTTGTGACATGGGGTTTAGTGATTTCAGTGAGTGATTTCAGCTCTTGACATAGCAGGCTGGAGACAGCTTCTAGTCTAACAGCTCTTTATTCAGGGAGAGAACAAGACTGGGGACTGGGGAGAGGGAGCTACATTTATAGGAGCGAGGACTGGCTAGGAAAAGATACATTTTGGAGGGAACAATTACAACCAATCACAAATATGCCTTTTGGCAGAAACCAATAGGATTGAGGATCCAAATGCAGCAACTTGAATAAACCAATAGGCCTGTTCCCTTTGGTTACTTCAACATAAGCAAGTACAGATAATAGGAATACAGATCAATACACAACATTACTGTTGCAACTACCGTAGTTGCTTGACAAGGTGTTCGCTTTTATCCACGGATTTCAGTATCTGTGAAGAGGCCCGCAACCAGTCCCCTACAGATGCCAGGCTACTACTGTATATAGAAGTGATACAAGGATAAAACTATTGTGTTCATTCCACGAAAAGTCACAGGTAATACTCCTCCCTCACAACTTAGGCCCTTATGTTCACAGCCTAAAATCATACAGCTGCATCACTGCATAGAAAGTATGCAAACAGGACATGGGGATAGTAGCTTTTGCTTGCTGTTGTTTGCAAGTACTGGGGATTTGGAAGCTTTCTGTGTTTGATCCTGAGTCACTCATATGGGAATGCCTCCATTTTTAGTTGCCCCTTTTTAAAAAATTGTCATGAAGTATTCTTCAAACATAATAACAAGATATTAAAAGTTGACCCTGAAGCTGTGATAGGATGTGATTCTACAAAGAGGGCCCATGCTCAGACTCACATGATGAAAGCAAGGAACAGGGGCAGGGGAAAATGCTAGCTACGGAAAAGGATAAATATAAAAAGGTTCACAGTTTGGGTGAGGACTTCTTCCTGAGGATCCAAGTAGGAGAAGAGTGTTTAAGATATATTCATGCCATGGGTGACAAGGGTAAGTGTGTGGTGTGCAGGGAAGGGTTTAAAATACATCCATGTGTTTTGTTAAGGCCTCAAACATTAATGGATGCTACAGTACTTAGTGTTAAAGAGCAAAGCAGTGGTACTTTTGTTTTATTGGAGGAACCATTCCTCATCAGGCCTCTAGACTGCCAATGGCATGGGAAGAATCGAAGATAAGTACCAGATCCACCAGGTGGCGAGTTCAAATCTCTGCCACGTTATTCAGGACAGTTGCCACTAGAGATGGGCACGACTCAGAAAAAAAATTTCGTTTTCGTTTTCATTTTCGGCTAGGGTCCGTTTCGTTTCATTTCCGTTTTCATGAGCTAATTTCAAAATTTTTTCGTTTCTCCACATTTAGCTCCATTATGTGTTTTTCCAGTAACGAAAAACAAAAATTGGCTCAAAATTAGTCGTTTCGTTACGTAACAAAAACGAAAATGAAAACGAAAATACCGCTAAGTCGTGCCCATCTCTAGTTGCCACATAACAGTGACTTATTGGTTTAGTGCCCTCTATCCCTAAGCTTCTGCTTTACTATACAGGCACATACTTTCCTCAGATGAAATGGGCATGTTTGGCATAATATGTCCAAGCCAAGGCAGGTGACAATGTGGCTCCATCGGCCCAAATGTAGCTCCAGGTCCCTGGAGAGAGGGCAGCATAAGCAAACAAAACAGAGGGATAGGCATTGGCTCAGAGACTTGCCTTGCACTCTATGGGAGAGGCTTAGGAACCTGAACACAGAAATTAAAAAATATCCCTATGTGTGCATTATCCCAGTCTTTTCCCTAAAGCCATTGTTTGCCATAGCTTCTTATTTGTTTCACAACTCAATAGCACCAGATAAACCCACATAATGAATGTCAATACTTAGGAGAGAGGGGAAATGAAGTATTAATGTATGTAAGAGAACACCCATAGTGGCATACATTTTCTGGTCTTCCAGAGCTGGAGGATGCACACGCAGCATTGTGGAAAACATATGGGAACGTCGCCTTTTTGGCAGAACTGAATCCTAGTTATAATTGAATTTCTTGCTTGACTGGATTTCATATTGTGCTTTCTTGTACTAGTACACATCTAAATATTTAGATGGAGCACGGCCACAACCCAGTTACCCTGTCATACAGAAATGTATCTATTTAATAATGAATAGCATAGAGACAACAACAGTTTTTTTCCACCTATATCGCGTGTTCTGCTGACTTGATTGGAGAGCAAACCTAAAATCATCATCTGACATCCAGTTTCGAAGTTGGCTTCTGTTTTTCTTTTCACTGGCTCAGATACAAGCCTAGTTTAGCTATTTAAGAGAATTACTTGTTTAAGGGGTTCAAAGAAGATGTCGGGATGTTTTCTCTTTTTTATGGGTTCTTTCTGGTAGCAAATGACAGAACATTGTACTCAGGTAAGAAAAGCACCTTGTGGGTGTGGGTGTGGGTGTGGGTGTGTATGAGAGAGAGAGAGAGAGAGAGAGAGAGAATGCTTTTCTTGCTGATTTCTAATACAAGATCATGAAAAGTTTGTTGCCAGGGATGGGAACTTAAGGTATCCTGCATATACTCTTCTCAAAACAAAGACAGATGTTTCACATGTCATGAATATAGATGCTTGCTGCAACAGAAGAGAGACCTTTGTTTAAATACAAATACCCAAAAGATGCTTTTGCTGTTAGTGGTTTGATGGCTTCTCCATGCCCTTCTCACAGTAACTCCTCCTGCCCTCTGACAATGAATGGCATGAGCGTTGGGAAAGGGGAATCCTTCAATAGCTCGTGAAGGCATCTTCCATTAGCAGGGGCCATTCCCTTAACAATCAGCAGGTCTTGAATCCGGACTTGTATACTCATATAACAATCATCTCTGCATCATTCCTTATAGAGGAAGGAGCCAGTTGCTGATTTCCATTTGTTTCATCACACTCCAGCACCTGCACCTTGGAGCTCACACAACAAGACACCCCTTTTATTAACAGAGCACTGCTCATCTACCCGGGGGGGGGGAGTGTTAGAAGATGTGCAGAGCTTAGAAATGTCACATGCCATTCTGGGTGGGGGATTCTGGAAGGGAGGGAAGGGACAGCAGCTCTTTTTATTTTTTATTTTTATTTTTTTCAGCTGTGAGAATTTTACAGCTGGGAAAGGTCTCCTTGAGTATAGTAATTACTCGTATAGTAATTCAAAATGTCAATTAAAAAAGAAAAAGAAAAAAAAATCACAAAGAGTGCTGCTTGTATACCGACCCATAGCACTTAAAGCTCTCTCTGGACACTTTACAAGTTAATTTTGCAGGCTAAACATTGCCCTCTCTCTTCCTCCAGGGAGCTGGGTACTTGTTTTACTGACCTCAAAAGATGGAAGGCTGAATCACTTATGAGCTGGCTGCCTGGGATTGAACCCTGGGGTCATGAACAAAGTTTGGCTGCAGCACAGTAGTTTAACCAGCTGCACCTTGGGGCTCCAAAAGAATGGAAAGCAGACCTTTGATGTTGCCCATCAGTAGTTAGCACCTGGACCTCAAGTAGGTCACATGATTACAGCCTGTTTTGATGAGCAGTTTTAGATCTTCTTTAAAATTTCACAGGAGATTTTGTGCAAATATAATTCTTCTTCTATAAGGGGCAACTTCAAGATCCCTCTACATTCCTATAATGTAATCCTTCTTTATCCTAGTTTATGGACGTTCAGACAGAGGGTTCTGTTCTGTAATGTGGGGCAGATTGCCTTCACTGTGTACAGCTGCATATCCTATGTTGGGTTTGTGTTTGTAATTGTAAATGGCTACTATCTGTGAACCTTCAATATCTCAGATCTGATGAGTGCAGTCATGAGACTCTAGGACAGTGGTGGCAAACCTTCAGTACTCCAGATGTTTTGAACCTCCAGATGTTTTGAATTCCAAGCCTAGATTGTTAATGACAAAGGACTGTGGGAGTTGTGGTCCAAAAACATTTGGAGTGCTGAAGGTTTTCCACCAGTGCTCTAGGATGTGTTTTGGGCTAGGAAAATGACTTTTTAAAAAAAAAATCTTTAAAAAAATCAAGTTGAGAATATGGGCATCTTTCAACAGTTTTTTTTTAAAGGTAAAGATAAAGGTTCCCCCTGCACATGTGTGCTAGTCGTGTCTGACTCTGGGGTAGTGCTCATCTCCGTATTCAAGCCCGAAAAGCCAGTGTCGTGGAAGTCCGTGGCCATGTGGCCGGCATGGCTGCAAGGAAACACTGTTTTACCTTCCCGCTTTTTACGGCGGTACCTATTTATCTACTTGCATTGACAAGCTTTTGAACTGCTCGGTTGGCAGGAGCTGGGGTTAACAGTGGGTGCTCACTCTGCTGTGCGGCACCTGGGCTTCGAGCCACTGAGCTGCCAACTTCAACAGTTTTACTCTAGTGTGTGTGTGTGTGTGTGTGTATTACACACACACACACACACACACACACACACCACGCAGACAAATACGTGGGCAGGGAAACTTCTGTATATT
>JAHTLZ010000114.1:15133899-15226767 GCA_023846285.1 Phrynocephalus versicolor
TATTATTATTATTATTATTATTATTATTATTATTATTATTATTATTATTATTATTATTATTATTATTATTAATTTTGTTCTGCCCTTCGGCTTGACAGTTCAAGGCAGCTAATAATTCTCATTTTAAAAAACAAACCACATTAGTTATATACGCCATCAAGTCAAATCTGACTTACAGCAGTTTTTAAGATAAATGAAATATTTAAGGAGAGTTTTTACCAGCTCCACCATCTACATTAATGAAAGCAAAGCAAAATGTTCTGCTTATATACTGCCCCATAGCGCTTCAAGCACTGTCTGGGCAGTTTACAATTTAATTATGCAGGCTACATATCCCCCCCGCCGCCCGCAGCAGACTGGGTACTCATTTTACCAGCCTTGGAAGGATGAAAGGCTGAGTCAGCCATAAGCTGGCTACCTGGGATTGAACCACAGGTCATGAGCACAGTTTTAGCTGCAGTACAGGCACTTAACCATTGTGCCACGAGGCTCTTATTAAATGAAATATTAAAAACATTTAAAAGAACAATGCAGCAAAAACATCACAATTAGCAGTCCAATATTAATTGAACACTTTCTTATTCTGCAAAAGTTCATATAAATACAAACTTTTAACATTTGTGACTCCAGATCTCTCCCTCCCTCCCTCCCCCCCCCACCCTCTGTCTCTTTCTCATTCTCTCTCTCTCTCTCTCTCTCATTAGTTATTAGTATTGGTGCCTGAAGGGCAAAAGCTGTTTTTCTTATTTCTCCTGAAATTTCAAGATGCTGTCCTTCCAAATTTCTTTTCAATCACTTCAATTATTAACGGGTTTTGAAGAAGTTTTTAAACAACATATTCCCTTTCTATGTTCCATTTTCCTTTTGAGGAAGCTCTGAAGTTAAACTAAACTCCAAATATTTCAAGGCACAAGGGGATCCAGCAGGTTGTTCTGTACATAAAAGAAAATCTGGGAACAAGCATTATTGAACACAGTAGCACCCATATCAAGTCAACTTACAAAACACAGGGAGGCCATTAATAAAATACCTCCATCCTCAAGAGGTTAATTTTCAACTATTTGTTAGAAAAATAATAATGAAGTGCTACCATTCAGCGTGAAGCAGGAAGGCGGCAGAGCAAGCTGTCCAGCCTATCTACCAGTAATTATTGTTGTGATTTTTTTGATTTCTTATGTACTGGGGCTGTTTACTGGTCCCTTCAATCTGATCCATGTCAAAAGAAGAGCACATGGATTGTGATCCAATTTTACCTTTGACCTTTTTGAATACTCCAGTTCAATCTGTTTCTCTATCTGTGGTGACATGGGCATGTTTCTCAATATCAGGAATGGGGACATTTTCTTGAATGGGGAAGTGAAAAAACTGGCCCAGCTAAATTCTGTTACTTTGGAACAGTGGATTTTCTTTCCTTGTTGGCCATATAAAGGCCACCCCGAAGCAGAAACCACTATTATGAAGCTTGGCAGTGGGATAGTAGCAGCACAACATTAACAAGAAAGCAAAAGGAGAGAAAGACAGACCTTGACATACTAAAGGGATATACTGACTGACCTAACCACTCAAAAGCCCCACAAAAATGCAGACTTTCACACACCAACACACTCCTTCTCAGTGCAACTAATAGAAGGCACATATTTAAATAATGCAAGAGAGGCCCAGTCATTAAGCTAGTACCCCCACACGATGCTACCTTATCTCACTTAGGACTGCAGCTAAGCCAAATGCTGAGGAAAGTGACTGCAAGGGAATGCATCACCAGGTGCCCTCATTCAGAGACCATCTTACGTGCCTCAGTGGTCAAGGGTTCAAGCTTGCAAAAGAGGTCCTTGGGCTTCACTGGGGGAGAAGTACTCAGTGCCCTTCCATGCTAGGATCACCTGAGGCCATCTTAGTACCACCTTTATAAGGCACCGATGGTGTTTCCTTTCCTTTCTCCACAGATAATCATGTCTCTTGAAGAGCAACAGCAAACCAGACCTTGAATTTCACCAGCATCACCCATGACAGTGTCATGCCACCCTGGGCCAGTGCTAGGCTCTCCGTTTCAATCCATGGCCACCAGAGTCACACAGAGAGCTCCAATTGGCTTACAGCATTCAGCTGAACCCAGACCACAGCCATGCTCTGTGCTAACCTGTGAATAATAGCTTTGATAGTTTCATTAGTTCCTCATTTACTTGTCAGGACAAGGGCCATCAGTCAGTTACCCTGCTACTCCAGCAGATGAGATCACTCCTCCTGCTCTCAACAAATTCACCAAATCCATCATGCCTGCATACGTAAAATTGAGAATATCCAGAGTACAGCAACTGTGACTAGGACATAGAGGCAATATCTAAGAGACATTGGCAGAAGGCCATTGGGCTTTGAAGGTCAGGAAGACTCAAATACTGGAAGAATGTGCAGGTTCTAAAGCAACAAAGTAATATGTCTGTGACACCCCACCCTTATGAGGCTCAGACTACCATATCAGAATATGAAGCATCTCTGAAATTTCTCAGCTATCATTTTGCTCCATGAACAGAAGCAAGACTGTAGCTGAAACAACCTTGTTCCTCCCTCCCTCCCTCCTTCCTTCCTTCCTTCCTTTATTTATTTATTTATTTATTTATTTATTTATTTATTTATTTATTTATTTATTTATTTATGTCACAGCATTGAGCAGATTTAAATTATGGACATATATAAAATATAAATAAAATTCAAACAAATTAAAATATAAAAGTGTTAGACTATTTTTTACCAGAAGTCTGCTACTTCAACAGTGTTATCTCACTGTTTATTAGATCTTTATCAGATCAACTTCGTGAAAGAAAAATATATTCCAGGGCACAATTCCTAAGCTCACAGACATTTCTCTTTCAGCGCTGCTTTACTCAAGGACGTATATCATTCACAACCTCATCACTGAATAATAACATTGTTCAAGCTTCCTTCTCATGTCATAGGAAGCACAGTTTCTATGTGAAAAGTGGTAAAATAAAAATGTAGGACTCGTTGTGCCTAGCTTGTACCCCTTTCAAGCCACTCTACAACCATATGCATTACTAAGCATGCAGGTTTTTCCTGCATCATGACAGCTACATCACTAATATCCTTTAGAGTGGGACATCACTGTGTGTGAGCACTCTGCCATCCTATAGCATATGGGTTAGAATCAGAGCATTGAAAACTTAATTCCTAATCCTGACTGCTGGATTATGGGAATTATTTGTGTGTTTGTTTTATTTTGGTAGGGGGATTGGAGTGTAGCCTTAAATACTTTTCCCAAGCTTGATATATGTTTTCCGTGAAACATGACCTTTTTTGTGTGTGAGGGTTGTTTCTGAGTCCCTCCTTTGTAATAATCTCCAAACAAAGCTTAATCATAACCATCGGTGCAAGACTGATGATGTGTCTCACCGAACATGCCCTTAACAAGTTTTGATCATGAGATTCACCCCATCTCTGCCAGAAGATATAGAATGGGATAATCTTTTGATCCCTGTCCAGAAAATACCCTTACTATATCTTTATTACCTGCACTGTCCCTATAGGAACAGAAACATCATAGTATTCCCACTCTTTCAGACCAGTGATGTTACTGGAGCAACTAAATTATTCCAATTAATGTGTGCACCTGAATTGCATTTTACTGATAACCTCTCAGGCACAGAAGCATCAACAGATCCAAGCAATCAGGAGAAGAAATTATAGTTCAGTTTATTGGTTAGCCATTTTGACCATACCAAAATACATATAAAACCAAATAAATACACAATAAAACAGCTAAAATCCCAATACAAATGCTTACATTTAGAAACATCATGAATGTATTTTAGTTAAGTGAGTCTCCCCTTTAGGAAACTCCTATTTGTTCATTGTAGTGGGATATTTTGCCCACCACCTGCAATATAAATTTGGCTACATTTCAGGCAACTTTTGTATTGAAACTCGGGAACAGATACAAAAGTCTATGGTTCACGTTCCAGTAGTCTGTTTTACTCAATAGGGCCAGTAGATTGTTTTGCCTGGCAACAGAATATAACACACAGTAAAATAAAATATGTGCAATAGCCTTGATAGCAGAAGCCCCACAAATACCGTGTTTTGTTTTGTTTTTGTGATAAGGCAACTGGTGAACACGTCCATGTTTGGTCATGGAATCCAGCAGTTCAAATCTTAGTCTTGTAAAAGCCTTTCTAAGGCCCCTAACCCATGTCCCTTTAAATGCAGATTAAATTTGTAGATAAACTGTCTCCAAAAATCCCGTCCCCACGGCCACTGGGCTTTTTGAGAAAAAACAAAACAAAAACCCAGTATGCCCACTTAAGTGAGATTTCCAAGACTTACAAGAGAGGTAGGGAATTTTTGCCTCACTTAAAAAATTCACCTTTTAAACAGGCAGACATTGTGGGACCCCATAGATGATCCAGTTTTTTTCTTCTGTTTTTCTCATAGCGCCGTCCGGCTGTTCCTGGGGCCAATCGGCGGTGTTTTTTCCCCTCCACCCTCCTAGTGACAGGAAGGTGGATCTGGTGCTATTTGTTTTAACTTTCCCAAGCCCTAGTGCCAGACAGCTGGCCCTTTTTTAAAATCCTAGTGCCACCTGCTGGCCATGGGGCTGAACTGTGCTTTAAAAATAAACACATTTGTACGTGGGAACTGCTATCCCACATCTTCAGTCACATGACAGGAGAAAGAGGAAAAGCCGGACCTTCTGAAGATCAGGATCTTCCCCAGGTGAGACAGCTGCCTTAGAGATTGAGACAGGATCATTTCTAGATATTTTTCAAGGTGGAAAACAGCTTTACTTTTAGATAACCAAACTGGTGATCTGTTCATAGAAAGTAATTCCATATCTGATGTCCCAGTTTCTCTGTTTAAAAATTGTTTTTGCCTGGTAGTCTCTTAAGAGTAGAAACTGAGTAAAGAACCATATTGTTCAATTATATTGCCAAGTTGAATGGCCCAGGAATTGGGCAAAGCTGTACCTATCTGTTCAACTAAACAGAGCTTTGGAAGTCTATTGAGACCTATTGATTGGACTCTTAAGCATTGAGTGACTGACGAGTGAGTAAAAACCTGTTTCTGCCTTAACTTCATAAGCGGCAGTATTTTTATCAGTCCCCAATATACTTCTTTAAAAAACACAGGTCTGGACTTGTTCCAATGGAGTAGCTTCTGCACCATAAGTAAGTCAGCATTGGCACAATTTTTGCCCTGAATACTTTCATTAATGGAAGTAGAGTGCCAGGATAGCTGTAATTCAATAGTTTGTATAGCTGTTTTTTACTTAATTCATCTTTTAAGATGCTTCTTTCAAAATGATTTAGGCACGACCCTGTATGGCTGAAGACTATTCCTAAGTAAGTAAAGGAATTAGCCTGTTTAGTAGGCTCAAGAGAAAAAAAATATAAATAAACTTTCCCCCAACCATACCCACAGTTGTTCTAAATGTAACTTTGCCCAGTTGGTTTGACAATTTTTAAATTTTCTAGTTCAACTCAGCATTCAAATGCTTGATGAACAAATGCCTACCACAACAGGCAGCATTCTCCTCATGCTAATGAGTGATTTCTAAAACCCCACAGTTCTTATCCAGGACAAGGGTTGCTGTGTTAGTTGTGCTGAGGGCTGGCCCTGCTATTAGGCTGATGTGGTAGCCACTTTAGGGCACTATCACATGGGCGAAAGATACTTTTTTTTGATAAAGACATGTGTTTTGATAAAGACGTGCCTCCAGTGCTTGGGGCTCAGCCAAAAAAAAAAAAAGTTGAAAAGTTCCTCTTTTTTCCCCACCCCATAGGTGGGGGGGGAGGAGCAATGTTTAAACTTTTTAAAGCCTAACCCTAACCCTAAACTTTTATTTTGCCCGACCCAACTTTAAAAACTGCTCCTTTCCCCTCCCCACCAATGGGGGAGAGGAGGGGGTATTTATTTATTTATTTATTTATTTATTTATTGGCTGAGCCCCAAGCGCCGATCAGCTGTACTGCTGGATTGGGGCTGGCAAAAAAAGTTTTAAAAATGCTCCTTTTCAACTTTTTTTTTTTTTTTTTTTTTTTTTTTTTTTTTGCTGAAACCCAAGCACTGTAGGCCTCGTGGCGCAGTGGTTAAATGCCTGTACTGCAGATAAAACTGTGCTCACGACCTGGGTTCAATCCCCGGTAGCAGGCTCAAGGTTCACTCAGCCTTCCATCCTTCCGAGGTCAGTAAAATGAGTACCCAGCTTGCTGGGGGGGGGCAATGTGGAGCCTGCACACTGTAATTAAAATTGTAAACTGCCCAGAGACTACTTGTAGTAGTATGGGGCAGTATATAAGCAGAACATTTTGCTTTGCTTTTGCTTGTTGCTGGCAAAAAAAAGTTTGAAACTCACTCATTCCCCCCCAACCCATGGGCGGGGGAGGAGCGATTTTTAAACTTTTTTTTTGCCAGCTCCAAGCCAGCAGTACAGCTGATTGGCGCTTGGGGCTCAGCCAAAAAATAAATAAATAAATAAAAACCCCTCCTTCCCCCCCCCCATTGGTGGGGAGGGTAAAGGAGCAGTTTTTAAAGTTTTTTGGGGACTGAGCCCTAAGCGTTGATCAGCTGTAGCACAGCAGCTGAGAGTGCTTTTTTTAAAAAAACAGCTTATCAGTCCTGTCACTTTGGAAACCCCCTCCGTGGGTGCTGGTAAGGAGACAGCACAGAGAGCGAAAATAATACATTTAATTAAAAAAAGGCAACACAGCTTGTGAAATATACTTTAAAATGCAGTTCCGCCAATAGGTGGTGGTGGTGGGGAAGGAGCCATTTTAAAACTTTTTGTTTTTTGGCTGAACAACAAGTGCCCATCAGTTGTAGTGCGGGCTTAGGGCTGGCAAAAAATAATAATTAAAAATTACTCCTTTCCCCCCACCCAATCATGCGGGGAAACAAGTGCTTGGGGCTCAGCCAAAAAATAAAAGTTTAAGAATCCCTCCTTTCCCCCCACCCCATAGGTGGGGGAAAAGGAGTGGTTTTTAAACTTTTTTTTGCCAGCCGCAAGCGCGTGCTACAGCTGATGGGCACTTGGGGCTCAGCAAAAAGCACCCATAAGCTGTAGTGCAGGCTTGGGGCTGGCAAAAAAAAAGTTTTTAAAAAATGAAGCGGAAAGCCAAATTAGTATTTTTAAATTAATACAAGGAGAAGTTAGCATAAGCTAATAGGGCAAAAGGGGGGGGGACCCGGATAATCAGCATCCCCACATACCTATGTGAGGTTGGAAAACTCGCATTTATAACTGGGTTAAAAAATACCCAACATCTCCCCTAGGACATGGAAAGCTCGGTTCAACCTGCTGAAGTTACTGGGTTTTCTTTTTTAAAAAAACTCAATTGTCATGGGGCCACAGATTTTTGAGCCGGATTACTTGTAAGTAAAAAACGGATCAAACTGCTTGTGAGATAGCGCCCCTAGACAGCAGAATTTGAATGCCTTGAAAGGGAACCAAATTGCTGTTAGTTATTTAATACTAGGGCTCGGTCCCACATCCCTTTAAAAGCAGTTTAAATTACTAGAAAAACCTGTGTTAAAAATGCCATCCCCACAGCCACCGGGCTTTTTGAAAAAAAAGAAAAAAGAAAACCCAGTAATGCCCCTTTAAGCGAGGTTTCTGTGACTCACCCAGGAGGTAAGGAATTTTTTGCCTCGCTTTGATAATCCACCTTTTAAGGAAGCAGATGCCGTGGGACCACACAGATGATCCAGGTTTCTTCTTCTTTTTAACTCATAATACCAACCGGCTGTTCCTGGGGCCGATCAGCACTTTTTTTTTAATTGCTTTTCACCTTCGGAGAAACAGGAACCTCCATGTGGTGCCCTAAGCCTTAATTTTCTCCAGCCAAGTGGTCCGTTTTTTTTTCCAAATGCTAGCACCACCTGCTGGCCAAGGGGGCTGAACTGCACTTTTAAATTAAAAACCAGCTTTGGACGTGTGAACTCCCATCCCACTTATTCAATCACGTGATGCGACAAAGAGGAAAAGCCGGTCCTTCAGAAGATCAGGATCAAAAGCCAGGTGAGATAGCAGCCAATTTGTCACATGTAGATTTTTCTGACCAAATATGCTGGTACTAAAATAAACTTAGCTGGCTTGGGGTTTTATATATCCTGACATGAGCTGGGATGGGGTGCTACCTGCCTCAGGCTGAAAAATGTCTTGGGCAGCCCCGGGCACAGGTCAGAAACTAGGAGAAGTGGAAAAACTGCAGTGAGAGCAGGAGAAGACCACTCTTGGAATTCAAATCATTTTCCAAAGCCAGGAAGAAAGGAAATGTTTTAAGAAAGGTTAAAGAACACAAATATTAGACTTTACTTAACCACTTGAGCTGAAGTCTTTTGGAAGCAGATCTTAACAACCTCTCAAATGATATTTTTAAATCAATGGATAAGTAAAATGATACTTGGCAAGTATCAGTCTGCAAATCCATCAAGGAAAAGAAGCAGTCAACCTGCAGCAAGCCTCTCTTAATGAGGTATTTAACAGACACTTTAAAAAAGCAACAACCCAAATGGCATGTTGGCAAGAGATCTGTGTTATTATTACATCAACGAATTCTGGAGCATTGCCCAGAGACTTTGAGAGCCTAGCTACTTTCAGAAATGAGATGTTAAAGAGAACTCTCCCTGGAAATCAAGCAAGATGACTAACTAACAGCCTTTGGTCTAAATAGAAAGGATTATCTTATTCATGGCATGCCTTCTGCACTGTCTGGACAGGCACTAATTAGATGCTGAGAAATTCATAGGGTTTCTGAGATATGCAAGATGACTGAGGAGTGTTCAAATTTAGCATCCTTCAGTAAGTTTCTATGGCTAAGTAGACATTTGAACCCAGGTCTTTTATCCACTGGGCCATACTATATATCTAAACTCTATTATGGGATCCAAGAATTGCATTTCTGACACATATGAGTATAAGAAAGCAGAGCCTAGACATGTTTTTGTTGTTGTTTATGGTAAAATCCCTAGAATCCCCAAGCCAGCATGTGTCCTGCTCATGTATTTTGTTTCTTTTATAGGCTCTACATTCTGGGACATTCTGAGAACTGTGACCCAATTTCCTCACTTTGGCTGTGGCAAAGTGAGTTTGGACCTTGATTATAAACACTAAGGCCTATACTAGCAGGCCTGCCAGTCACTAGCCTCCCTAGAGATTTTAAGGGCAAAACATGAGACTGAAGAGAGTCCTTCTGATGTCACAGAGGCAGGACAGGAAGAGGTTGTCAGGGAAGAAAACCACAGCACAGAGATTCAAATACCTTTGTACCGAGCCTATGAATCCTTCTACCAGTGGGAAATAAGTGGATATCAGTGCAAAGATTTTAAAGATACTTCACAAAGAAATCAGCTTTTTTCCTCATTCATTGAAATTTGCAATGAGATTTGTCTCCATACTTAGAGATCTGGAGAAGCATAGCAATTCACTGAGATTTCAGTCAACACCCCAAGATCTAGCCTTTCCGTGCATGCGACTGAACAGTGCACTGAATCACATGTCAAGTAGAATTTCCTGTTCAGTTATTTCATCCTAGTAGAATGGAATGCCTACTGGACATTCCTTTTGTCCCAGTGTCAGATGAGTTCTATCAGAAAAGACCCTCGAAATTATTATAATCCTGCAGTGCCCCAAATGGCCCATGTAAGACTTATTGGTCCTAAAATGTTTGCTTGCATATTTCACATGTTCTCCAAGCAACCTCACATGACAGTCATGTCTTGCCAAAGAGATGTCTACTGGATACAAAAATGTGTTGAGAGACAGAAGTTCTGGATAAGATGTCTTGTCTAGCTTCACATTTACACAAACATCAGGCTCTTTTCCCCAGCTTTCTGCTTCCCCTTGCCTGGGATATTAGTATTGCTGTGGAATCTTTATCATTGCATGCATCCAAAATATCTCCAGTGACATTTGTCCTTTCCCAAGACGTGAGCTTTTGTTACTAGAGCATGTAGGGTTTAAACAAATACACACAAAACTAGATTAGCTGGCTTTGAGGCAATGTTGACATTCCTGATGTTGAAACTGCCTATATAAGCTTACCACCACCACCCTCCACCTTCCCAGCTGAGCAGAAAATGATTAGCAGGATTCACAGATCTCCCAAAGAATTAAATGAATGATGCACCATTTAAATAAGAGAGGGAGGAGGAAGACAGTTATATTTTATTTACGCCTTGTAGTAGTTTGTTTTTATGTCTTCTCTGTTAAGTAAGACCCTGGTGGTTTATTTTCCTTGCATGTGTCCATTTGTGTGTTGTTTTCTTTGAAGCTGTGTAACCGAGGCAGAATGTGAAAAGTAAGAAACCAAATAAATGCAATCTGACTCATTCATCATGTGTCAAGGATGAGTTGCTTCTCCCAGCTGGTTTCACTCACTACCCAAGCCTACTTACATTTGGTGGGCTGCAATCTACAGGAGGCTGCAATTTCTAAAGGCCAGAAATGCAATCCCTCCCCACCTCTTTCTCCCCAGTTCTGTTTGGAAGAACCACAGCAATCATTTGCACAAATACCTTTCCAGCTGTTGTCATTTCAGAGATGTGTTCTAAGTCACAGATGCAGTCCAATATATCCATCCCTGGTCAAGCAACCATTTTCTAGAACACAAACCAGATATCTAAGTTTTATTTTTAGTTATTTATTGAAACATTATCCTGCCTTTTTGTTTAACAACAACCAAAGGCAGCTTACAACAATTAAAAGGCAAAAGAAAGCTAACAACAGTGAACATACTATACTAACATGATCACATGGCCAGGCTGTTGGGTGGAGAGACAAATACATCTCCCCAACTTTGGCAACCTTACACTGGTTGCCTGTTCACTTCCATGCCAACTTCAGTGTGATGATTCTAACATATAAGCCCTACACAATTCAGGACCCTGGGGCCTGACAGAATGCCTTCTTCCTACAAGAACTGCCCGCCCTACTCATTCACCCCAGCCTGGAAGTCTGGGGACCCTGGCGGAGAAAACAAGGAACCGGGCCTTCTCAGTGGTTGCACCCCAACTCTGGAACCAACTACCTTTGGATATCCACCTCCCCCACCTTTCTGGCAACTTTTTAAAAGCTGTTATAAACCTGGCTGCTTAGACAGGGATCCCACTCTGTTCCATCTATGGAATCCTGGCAAAATTATCCATCACCAAGATCACCATGCCGTCATCTTGAACGTTTAATACAAAAAAAAAATATGAATTGTTGCGAAATTTCATTATGGCTTATTCTTGTGTTGATTTCTTTTACATGCACATCCGATCTCACCTGATTTCGGAAGCTAAGCAAGGTCGGCCCTGGTTAGTACTTGGATGGGAGACCACCAGGGAATACCAGGTGCTGTAGGTGCCCGGAGGAGGAACTGGCAAACCACTCCAGTATTCCTGCCAAGAAAACTCCATGGACATGGAGACACGAAGAGTCGGTCACAACTGTAACGACACAACACACACACAATGTTTTATTGTTTCTGTTATCTTAGAAACTGCCCAGTGGCCATTGGCTAGATGGGCCAAATACATACATACATACATACATACATACATACATACATACATACATACATACATACATACATACATACATACATACATACACAGACAAAAACAATACAGCAGAACACATCATAAGCAATAACAAAGAAACATTCAATGCCTTAAGGCTCAACAGTCCATTTAAAAATCCCACTCAGGCAACCAGTCAGTCAGGGAAATTCTGCATGAAGAGAAAGTTCTTTCTCTGCTTGTGGAGGGACAACAAAGCTCTCACCAGCCAATCCTCCTGTGGGAGGGAGTTCCAAAGGCTGAGAGCAGCAACAGTGAGGACTCTCTTTCATGTCCCCACTAAATGAACCTGCGAAGGTGGTAGGGTTGAGAGGAAAGCTTCCCTTGATGATCTTAACACTTGACAAATTCCTACTCTTCTTCGTAGCGAAAAAAATGGTTTAGGGTGAAAGAACAGACATGATAATCCTATATTTTTTTTTTTGAAAAAAATGACCATTTACTGCACTGTTGAACAGTATATTGTTTAAGATTAAAAAAAAAAACTTTCATTACTCTTCAGGAGAGAACTATGATTACGGATTACCATGGGAGGTATCGTGCCATGTGTTTGTCTGTTACCCTGTCAGTACTTATTGTTCTGTTTAAGAAAAGAAGTTATTCATTTTGGGACAATTCGACAGTATAAATGGTGTTATTTTGTGCTTTTGTTGTCATCACAATTAATCAAGTACGACTGACTGACAGATTCTGCTTCTCTCATGGTTCCTTTTAATAGCTGTGTAGCAAGATAGAATATTGCCTGTAAACTGAAATGCAAGATTGGCTTTTCTTTCTCTCCCCACAGACAATTTCCCAGAAGGTTTCCCTTTTCCCTGCCCAGCCCAGAACCTGTGTCGAGACATGGGTTTGGGGGTAACTAGGGCCACAACTTTATTTGAATATTCAAACATTAAACTTCCCTTTCACAAGAGGGCCTACTGTAGTCCAATATTAAATTTGGAATGTACAATGACTCAACCTCTGGACCATTCTCCAAATGAAGGGTTCCTGGCACCAAAAGCATACTGTGCACCAAACAGCACATATTCAGTGACCAACTATAGGAATTCCCCCAAACCCCAGTGCCCCACAAGCCTCATAACCCTACGAGCTCTGGTGCCAGAGATATCCCCCTGGAATTCCCTACATCCCGTCCCGGGCCTTTTCGCTCCTCAAATTTTGGATTGTGGTATGTCTTACACCCTCTCGGGTATTTTTCAGAAACTCACGTCTCTCTCAAACTCTTGCAGACTGTATTGCAGGGACTCAATTTCAGGGACTACTTATATGCCCCCTGCCCATCATCCAAGATGCAAATCTTAGCCACAAGGCCCCTTTGTAAATCATTTAAAAGTATATCCAGTTCCACATTGGATAAGTGTAACCCATCTGGCTGGTCTGCCCACATTTCAGGGTCCTTTATCACCAATCCCAGGCCAGACAAAATGGTTCTACGTACTTCATAATTAACACATTTTCTGGACCGATCAATGCATCTGGGGTCACACGTGGCTCAACCAGTTCAACTGGGGTAATATATTGGACTATACAATCCACACAGGTGGGAACTTGGCCTGTATGGCACGCAAGTCATTCATCATCTGTATAAGTGACTTGCCCACCCACCAGATCAAGTCATTTCCACCCAGGGGGATGCCAGTCTGGGTGTTTGCCCCTACATCTTTGACTCCATACCAGGCAGGGAGACTGTGCCAATGTAACTCACCTGCTCAAGTGACACCACCACCAAGGAAGCTCCCAAAGGCCCAGAGTGCTCAATTTCTAGGACTGCATCTCCAACATAATACAGAACATTTAGAATCCACAAGGCTTATTTCACTGGTGTCAAATACCAGATCCAAATTTATTTGTAGATATTTTCTTTTATTCTCACAGGCAAAGAAAATCTTTTCCCCCATAAACTTATCCACATGTGAGTATTTATTTCCCTAGCCAAATCTGTTTCCCAACTGTTTCTATGTGTTCGAAAGCCAAGAAAAAACTCAAATTCATATTTTTACATTTTCCAAAAGAGGGAGCCATTAACTATGCAATTTTTCATTTACAAATTACATAAATTGCTTATTTGTATCTATGCTTACAAACTTTAACCACAAAAGCAATACTGTCTTCTCTCTGCCAGAGCTATAATATTTTTTCTTCCAACAAGCTTACACACATTCATGGCCATTAAATTACTTTCGTAATCAAAAATATCAAAGAAAAATATTAGCAATACAAAAACAAAAATATTACAAATCAAAAATCATCCCAAGATAATCCCCAAACATCCAATTAACAAAACCAAATTGGCATGCCACAAAGCTCTAAAAGACATTTATGTTGAAACACAGCAGTATTTCCAAAGAATTCATGTTTCACATTATATTTCTGGCAATAAATTATGTTTTAAAATTGCAGCACGTCCACCCTGCGCCATTCCAAAACGAGAAGCCGCAACAGACAACATGAAAATAGCGTGGAATATCATCTAAGCTCTGAATCATCCTGGCTGGTAAATGGTTCACCATAACAAACCAACAAACCCACAGAAGCAAAGAGAGACAGGGGCATGCGGGATCCTAGCAACCATCAAGCACATACAAAAGCTCAAGGCATTTTGAAAAATGGATTGCTTATAGTTTCTCCTCCCTTTGTCTCCTCCTGGGTAGATGTCCTCTACATAGACTGAGAGACTCAGGTTTCAGCATGGCTAGGAGGTCCCCTTAATTTGGCGGTACAGATGGCCTCATGTTGGCATCTCATGCAAGCTCAGAGTGAGAACGGGAAGAAATGTGCACATGCAGTGAGTGCTCCAAAAGCACATCACTGGCAACATGGGTCTGCAAAAGCTGGCTTCGCCTGCTGTCTTTCCATAGAGTCTGCATGCATAACGAATGAGCAAAAGATCCACATCCCTAATCAATACACTCATTGTAAAATGTCATCCTGGATAGCAATTCAGTGTCTCTTCACAGAGAAGCTTTACTTTTTTAAGAATCATGTGATTGCCCAAGGACCATGTTGCCTTTTGTTCTTTTTCTTTTTGAGTATTATACACAACTATTTTCAGGTGAATACATAAGCTGACCATGTGATAGTATGTATTCCACATGTAGCCTCGTTTGCTCCCTGTTATTATTTTGACTCAGACACACAACACTTGTTTTCCAAGCTGTCTTCTGCGGATTTCAAAACCGTTGATGCTACGGTTGGAATGTCCTAAAGAGAATCATGTGGGCCTGCAATGCATTGCTGTTTTATATCTCATAAATGCAGTTGGCCAATTGTGCTTGCTAACGTTATTGCTGCAGCTCCTTCAATGTGCCCTGCAGTGTTCAGATGTTTAAATGCCCTCCATGGCAAACTGCTTTGTGGTAATTTCCATTCATTTCATGAGATGTGTTTTGTTTATTAAGCAGTTACCTCCTAAAGCTATTAACATCTAAGAGGGTTTTTTTCCTCAGTATCTGGCATTCCAATTTCTTTCTCTTTCCCATTATGTGTTTCATTAAACCCCAGGTATTATTGAGTCAATACATTTCCCTCCCTCGACAGAAAACAACCTTTTAATAAGCATTGCTAAAGAAATAAACCTACCATACTTTTCGCTCTATAAGATGCACTTTCCCCTCCCTCAACAGTAAGGAGAAATGACTGTGTGTCTTATAGGGTGAATACACCCCTGCCAGGAGCCTCCAGAACAGCCGCTGTGGAGGCCTCCAGACCCACTGCAGGTCCCAGACCCAGCTACAGCCCCAGTGGCTGTTGGGAAGATGGAGAATATACAGCCCTATTGGAGACTGTAGAGATGAGAAATGGGCTAGAGAGTAACCACCCATCATGATTATCATACAGCCACTTTTTAAGACAGGCAGAATGTGAATCCAGGGGAAGCAGCTCTCCCATTCAGCCTGCCTTGAATAGCAGCTCTATGGTCATCATGGTGGTTGGTTACTCTCTAGCCCGTTTCTCATCTCCATGGTCTCCAGTACAGCTATTTACTCTCTGTCTTCTATTCTATGGAACAAATCACTCATGCAAGGTAATTTTTTTAAATAGCCAGCTCAGGAAGCCACAATCCTTGTGGCCTGCTACTCTTACCCACAGAGTTCCTAATGGTGACTCAAAATCATCTAGATATTCCAATTCGTACGATTTTATCACTTCTTTGACATAGAAGGCTACACCACCTCCCATTTGCCCCTCCCTGTCCTTCCTGTACAATTTGTAGCCTGGGATAACTGGATCCCATTGGTTATCATCCGTCCACCAGGTTTCAGTGATGCCAATAATATCAATATTTTTATGATATTATTGACATAATAAATAATATTTTCATAATATTATGTTATTATGTTATGACCTATAAAGCTATGAAGAAATGACATCAGACTTTGAAGCTCTGGGAAGGAAACCCAAAGACTTTGGGGCCCAGATAGTCTTCTAGTTTATCCTACTAACACTCAGAAGACAAATGAAAAGGGAAAGAAAAAGATTCTGGGTGAATGACTGGTACAAAGGTGAAGAATATTGCGTTTTGGACAAGCTAAGGTTTCTGGAAGATGAATTGCTGCCAAGTGATGGTTTGCACCTCACAAAGACTGGGGAAAATGTGTTTGGCCACAGCATGAAGAATTTCACTAGGAAGGCTTTAAACTGAATTGGACTGGGGTGGGAGATGCAAGTTCAGAGGTAAAGACAGATGACGGCTTAATTCCACAGTACAGAACACCTAATAGAGGAAGCCAGATTTTGGATATCAGGAAAAACCTCCTGCTAGAGCAGTACAATGTTGGAAGCAGTTACTTCAGGAGATGCTGAACACTACAACACTGATACATTCAAGAGAAAATGCAACAACCATCTGTCAGATCTGCTTTGATCTCGATTGAGCATAGGGTCCCTCCTAATTCCACTAATCTGTGGTTCTATGATTATACTGGTATATAAAGAACCATCCAGCTCTTTTTATAGTTATTCTCAACTGAGAAATATTCTGTCTCACATCTCCCAGGAATGAGAAAACCTAGCTCCTTCTTATTTGCCCAGGCATTATCCAATGTGTTGTGTAATCACACAGATACCGCTTGGGGATGGTATTTATATTATGTGGGTGTGGACCAAATTAATTAGCGTCACAACAAGAGACGCTCGGCCAAGATAATTTTGAAAGGCAAACCGCAACATGACAGATTTTCTGTATTTAACAAGCTGGTCTAAGCAGGAACAAAAGTGGGGAGAGGCTGACAGCCCTCCAAACTTCCTTAAGTACCACACAAGTAAAGCATGAACCACAATAGATGACAAAATACCACATAGAAAACCCAAATAATTCCTCTTCTATTAACATTATTTTATCTTATGCTTCCATTTCCATGTTCATAATGGTTTGTGGTTAAATCAGCAGCAACAGCCTGTGTCCATGTGGAAAAGAGCCTGAACTCAAGGCCCTACCGGCAACCAAGCATGGATATTTAATGCAGTCCAAGGAGGACTTCAAACAAAAGACAACATCTTCCCCCAACCACTGGATAATATTATTAATTTGGTAGTAATCAGCTGACATGGAGGGTACACTATGCCAATTTGTCTTGTAAGTGGGTTGCCACATTTCTGGACCATCCCAATCCCCAGCCAAGAAAGGAACCTTTTGTTTCAGCAAAAAGTAACGGAGGGAAGAGAGTTTAGTGGCTGGTAGCCTTCCATTTGGCAAGCTTAGGGCAAGCTTAGGGTGGAATTTCAAACCAATACTTGTAGCTTGAATTTGCAGACCTCACTTTGAGCCTGGATCTAGTCACAATTTTTGGAATGTTTGTGGTGGTTTTTTCCTGAACCAGCCACAGATAACAGGTGCCCAGTCTGGGCCAAAAGTGAGTATTTGTGATTTCTTTTTGGTAGTATAATAAAAGTATAACCTACCCATGCCTACGTGGCTTTCCCCCCATTTGTTCGCTATTTAGTCAAAGTTATTGCCAGAAATCTCCCTGAGGATTCTTTCCAGATTTTTTTCCAAGCATTTTTTTTTTACTTCTCTTTTCTTCAGATCTTTAAAGCATGAATAAATGACCTTTAGCCTTTGGCCTGATCTTGGGCAGCTCCTGACCAAATTTCAAAAACCCTCTGTAAATGAGCAGTTCAAGCCTCTGCAAAAACCATCTCCTTGTTTACCAGTAGCTCCCAGAAAGGGATAAAGATATATAGGATGTGGACAATACAGATGTTGTCATTTTTCTTTGGTGAGGAGGGATGGCTAGAAGGATTATCACAATAATCATCTGCATGTTCATGTTTGGAGCAATGTGTAAGTATATGTACACACACACACAGACACACACACACAGACACACACACACACACAAATTCTGCTCAACTTTCTAGAGCTAGCTGAATTAGTCATGAGGGTGCAGGTACCCTGTTTCCCCGAAAATAAGACCTACCCCAAAAATAAGCCCTAGCAGGATTTATATGCATTTGTTAAATACAAGCCCTACCCCGATAATCAGACCTAGTGATGCGTGTGGCTGGACCTGCACACACACACACACACACAGAGAGAGAGAGAGAGAGAGGGGGGGAGGGAGGGAGGGAGAGGGAGAGAGAGAGAGATCACATTGTCCCTCCCTTTCCATCCATGGTCCTTTCCCCTCTTCGCATGGGCCATCAAAGTTACCGTACTTCATAGCATGTTTGCTTGTTTCCCCGAAAATAAGACCTACCCCCCAAAAATAAGCCCTGGTATATCTTCTTGGGAAAAAATAATTATTTTCGGGGAAACACGGTATAAGAGACTCAGTTTGTTGAGCTGGGGCACTTCAATGTCCACATTTAGGTCAACTTGTCAGGAATGGCTCAGTGCTTCATGCCCTCTGTGATGACCATGGGCCTGTCCAAGTGGAACCTGAGTCAGTTCCTGCTGCAGGACACTCTTTGTTCCTGGTTTGGAAGTGAGATATGGTTAAGTTAAGTGGCTGGATTGAACACAGAGCCTCTGCCGTGGTGGGAGCCTGATTAAGAAAGACCATAGCAGGAACAATATACTGTAGATCTAAACAGCTTCCTGACACCTGTAAGGAAATATGCAGGGTAGTCAACATGATCACTCCTGAATGTCCCCCGACCCCTCTTTTGATGAAATAAGGGAATGGCACCAGTTAAAGCCCATTAGAAGGCTTACTGTATGGTAGCAGCAGCAGCAATACACACATAGGTTTTTCTGTCAACCACTGTTGCTGCATGGAATCATCTAGCAGAGCTTCCTTGAGTGGCTGGGACAGAGCCTATTATGTTTCTCTTATACAAGAAGAGAATGCCGAGTGCATGGAGCACCATAGGGAAGAGTACTCTGCTCCCTCATTTGCACCATGCAGGATGATGCCCCCCCCCGCCGCTGCCTGCATCAACCAATTCCCTAGTCTCCTGCCCTCCTTCCTGACTTATGGGTATACAGTACTAGTACTACATATACCGAAGTAACTTTGCACTGAGCCAGGACAAAGCTGGGTCCCAGCTGGGAACAGGATGGGATAGGGTGGCAGCCCAGGCTTTAAAGATAATCACCACCACCCCAGATACTTTGTCCTGAAATATCTCTCCCTTCCCTAGAGACCAACAGATGCACAGCAATTCTCTGAGACTGCAACCAGTGTTGTGACATTTGGCAATCTTATAAAACAGCACTGAGAAATAATACAAAGGTCCCAGCATCCAGCACAGGCCTGTGCAAGTGTTCAGTACAGCAATACTAAATGAGTTCAGAATTGCATCTTTTGCATCCAAATAGGCACCATCTGGAAACAAAAACAACGGTTTGGCAGCAGCTTCAGAATAAGGATTTAAAGCAGAAACTGTGGTGGGATGGGAATCCACTTTCTGTCCTGTCACCTGCTTTTTGCTAACCATTGTTCTGATGAAGTTCAACATGTGTCTGAATCATCAAATAAATTTGATATCTCTCTCTCTCTGTGTTTGTGTGTCTGTCTGTCTGTCTGTGAGTATGCTTGTGTGTGTGTGTGTGCGTGCGTGCGTGCGCGCGCGCGCACGTGTTCATGCATGTGTGTGTGTGTGTGTGTGTGCGTGTGCATAAACACTCAAAAAAGTAACTTTTTGGGGAAGACACTGTGGGTAAAAAGAAGTATGAGCATAACCTGGGCATGCCACTTAATGGGAGTACAAATCTCAGAACTCCCCAGATAATATTGATTGATTGGTTGGTTGGTTGGTTGGTTGGTTTTTACTATGCTATTCAACAACTCCTGGAGGCAGTCTATTTTGATAGAAGCAAAGAGTTGCAGGTAGAAAATAGATGTAATCAAAACAAATCACCTTTTTAGAACTGAGCTGTGTTCGAACAAGAGGTTCTGGTGAATGTGGTTTTCATTCTGCATATCTTCTCTTTCATCTCCTTTTTCATGCCATTCAGGATCTTTTATCTGTACAGTAAATAGTGGTGGTAAGTAGGGGGACATTTAGAAATCACTAACAAAGAGGTAATGCGCTAATAAAAAGGGTTTTCATATTCTAATTCATATGTACAGATGGAAGATTTGTAGCTGTACATTTAGATTTATACATATAAACAGAACACCAGAAACAATAGTTATACATTAGAAAGGAAATACGGTCCATCTCACCATAATAGGAAACCTGTAACCAAGTGACACATCCGCTCTCCAGTCTGCTATCTGGGCAACAGCTCATGAAGGCAGCTTCACAAACCTTGTTTCCCTTTCATTGGGCGCTGTTTCTTTAAGCTGGTCTTCGAATGATCAGTCTTTCAGATTGAGGAGTGTGCCCTACCTATGACCACCTGAAGCAGGCGTCTTGCTTGACATTCTAGACCAAGCCGCCCAAGTTTCATATTCTCTTCCAGAATAGTTTTCACCAAATTCATGTGAAGTTGCAGTTGACAAATAAATTGATTAAGCCAACGGCAGTAACCACGATCACTGGGAAAGCCTGTTGCAAACAGTAAAAATTATTTGTGGAATTTTATAGCACTGTGTGTGTGTGTGGGTGTGGTGGAATTCCATATTGGTCACCAAAGTAGGAAAGGTTCTCTTTTCCAAAGTAAACAGAGTAACTGCTCTGGCTGTGGAATAGAACTGGGATTGTTTCACCAGACTGGTTCATGGAGTATCCAACGTGGATGATGATATATCGCGCCATGCAAAGGTAAATGTTCCTTTGGTGTGCATCAATGAAAATAAGTGTGTCTGTGTCCAACTGTGAGTGGCCAAAACCAGAGAAGAGAAAACTTAGTTTTTATGACTGTAGTTCCTAGAAGATCCTAGCCAGAAATCATGATCCTAAAAAGCTCTGGACGTAATGCTGACTGTTGACTATGCAAGATGAAATTGTCTATGATACCTAACAGCTTCTGCTGAACTAGCAGAGCCCTTGAAAGGTAAAAAAAAATTGTTCTGCATCCCAGCTTCCATCAACTGCATTCAGCATTACCAGTATATAGTTGATCCCAAGTACCATAGTTGACCGCTCAGTTTGCCTTGAAGCTCTATGTTTTGGGGATCTCTTGTCAGCTCAAGGAGTTTGGTTAGCATTTACATGCCTAGTAGAGCTTGATGTGTTTTCTAATAGTCAGTATATACTTCAGTAATTATACTCTAAAGAACAAACAAAGCATAAGTCTAAATGCAAAGAAAGAAACTGACATCCTTTTGAAGGAAAAAAGACATGCCCATGCGATGAAGAATTGGACTCAGCTCATCCATGCACTACACTCCAAGAATGCTAGAGAATTTTGGACGATCGTCTCAAAAGCCTATGAGCCTATTAGCCCTATAGATACTGCACCAATCTCTTCAGAGGAATGGACTGCTTATTTTTCCAATATATTCTCAACACCAACATCATCTGATCTTCCTATCCAAATCCAAATTCCTCTGGAAATTCCATTGTGGTCTCCTGTCTCCAAGGAAGAAATAATTGAACTAACACTCACCTTGAAATCTGGGAAAGCACCCGGTCTTGATAGCATCCCAGCTGATTTGATCAAAAACTATATCCACTGGTGGGCAGAACCCCTGGCCCAATTATTTACGCTGATCGACCAGTTTGGGATATTGCCAGAATCCTGGTTAACCTCTATAATAATACCAATTTTCAAAAAAGGGAATCCTAAATTACCATCCAACTATCGGCCAATAAGCTTGCTCCCAGTGATAGGGAAATTGTACGCCAAACACCTTCTGACCCGTCTCTCAGACTGGATGTGTGTTAACCAACTCCCACCTAAAGAACAAGTTGGTTTCTGCCCGGGTTCATCTACCCTTGACCATGCGCTGGTACTAGATTTTTTAGCCGAGAAATACTCTTGTAAACTCAAGGGGAAGTTGTATGCTGCATTTATTGATTTACGAGGAGCATTTGATTCCATCAATAGATCTCTCCTATGGGCCAAACTAACTAAACTGGGCATGGACCCACGTCTGCTATTTCTGATACGCAAATTATATTCAGCGAACACTGGCAAAGTGCGTTTAAATCATAATGGTCATCTATCTGAGAACTTCCCAATTACCAAGGGTGTTAAGCAGGGATGTGTCCTTGCACCATCACTCTTTAATATATTCATGTCAGATGTATCAGAACATCTTGCCAAAGCAGGAAACCATGCTCCTAGAATGAATTCCCATCCAGTCCCACTGTTATTGTATGCAGATGACACTGTACTCTTGTCCATTTCTAGGGTAGGACTTAAACACCTCTTGGCGGCCTTTTCGGAATATTGCACACTTAACAAGCTCACCATCAATACTGAAAAATCTAAAGTATTAATCTTTTCCAAAAGTTGGACAAAGGAGACGTGGGCACTTGGAGGTAAACCCCTTGAACAAGTTACAACATTTAGGTACCTGGGTTTCCTGTTCCATCATCGACTTAACTGGTCATCTCACCGAAAAGCCACCATAGCTGCCTCAAAAAATCACCTCCTGGCAATTTCAAGGTTCCATTTTCACTCTAGAAATCAGTATGTTCCAGCCGCACTCCAAGTCTTCACAGCCAAAGTAACTAACCAACTCCTGTATGGAGTTCCAATCTGGATTAAGGCTGTCAATCAGGAAGTAGATCGTATTGCAGCTATTTTTTTACGTCGTATCTTGGGTGTACCAAACTCGATCAACCTACCAACAATATGCTGTGAACTTGGGCTCCACTTGCCCTCAACACTAGCGTGGACAGCCACTATCAAGTATTGGTTACGCATTCATTTTCAAATGCGCCCCAATTCCCTGCTAAATGATCTACTAAGTGACACCTATAGATCCAAATGGTATCAGAACATCTGCATAAAGATAGCGTCTATTGGAATTGATCTAGATTATTTATCCAACTGCAATGAACAATTCTTATACAACTTTATTCGCCAAAGACTTTGGGACATTGAGAGACAGAATATTGTTGGAAGAGTTAATCCAATTTGCTCCCCTCTATATTATGGCCTAACCCCCAACCCAGAATTCGGTTCAAATTATTTCAAGAATCTCTTGAATCCTCAAGAGAGACGGGCATTTATGTTGGCAAGATTGAACATCTTTCCTTCCACTGTCACTCTAGGAAGATACTCTAAAATGCCTTACAAGAGCAGACTCTGTAAATTCTGTAGGTTGGAACCTGATTCTGTTGTACATATTCTGACTCAATGTCCCAGCCATCATATTAATCGACAACAATTAATTGGCTCCATTATTTCCAAATTATCAACAACCCCTGAGACTATTACTGCTACTCTCTTGGCAGACAAAGATAAAAGCGTGACAGAGCTAGTAGCCAAATATTTATTACTAGTTTCTCAAAAGAGTAGCCCTGCTTCCTTTTAAATTTGGTTTATGGTAACCCCAGATTAATGTGGTCGCTAGTTAGGCACTGAGAGGTTTGCCTATTGTAACAATTTTAACGACTATTTTATGCCAATAAAGGTGACTTTGACTTTGACTTTGACTTTAAACAAAGCATAAAATGATCAAAAATAAAATTTAAAAAATTGATACGGCTTATAATATAATCAAGTGATTCCTAACTGGATCAGATATAGATCTTCCCTATGCAGTGGGATTTTCAAAGGCTGGGTTGTTCTAATTTTTGCCTAAATTGCACACTATACGCACATGTTGCTGATGGGTAATACAGCAGCAGAAAAAACATATCCTTCTAAATAGAGTTTTATTCTGTGGAAGGTGGCCAAGGGAATCAAGCCCCACTGTGTGCTTTGAATCTGGGACCAAATAAAAAATAGTAAGGATACCACGATTCAGATTATGGACCAAGCACCACATTGGGGCCCAAAGGGGGGAAAGGAGGAAACCAGAAGCCTGGTGATAACTAGACTGTTGATAGGATGCATCTGCCAGATTAGTGAGGAGGAATTCTCTTTCTGCACTAGAAGCTTCAGTGGTTGGGAAAGTTCCTTTTTTTAAATTAATCCCTTTGATTGGCCTCATTAACTGGGCAGTCCAGGAATTGTTGAAAAAGGAAAAATATTTGCCAAAGTTTGGGGTGCTCCAGAGCATTTTGTAGTTTCAGCCTTCTGATAACACCCTGAGGGTAGGGGGTTAGATACTCAATATGCTCATTAGGTATTTAAAAGTGGTGCTTCCTCATGTGGTGAAAGACATGCCTCTTGCAGAATTTGCATGGCCTTTTTACACAGATTGCAGTTAGGCATTCTTTGTTTTGCAGTTGGTCACTGGGACCTAAACAGGGACTGGCTTTTAAAATGCTGTTGCTTAAAGGAGCATGGGCTAATCACAGGGAATAGGCATTTCCCCTAACATATTTTTAGTGCTGGTTTACCTGCTGGTTTCAGCATCAAGAGAAATCTGTGGCGGTGCTCCCTCCTTCTGTGACACTTAATTGGCATACTTAATTTTAGTTTCCTTATACAGACATAATATGAACTGTTAGGCTTGAAAAATGTTAATATTGGCCATTAGAAATTGGGATATTAATTTGATCGTTGGAGCTGGGAGATGAAATAATGCAGTTCTTGGAGTTTACCACTGAACAATGTGTTAATTAGTATATCAGTCGGGTTTATAGAGAATGGCATGTGGGTTGTTACCAATTGGCCCCCTGTGACACATTTGCTAGGGATTCCTTCAAAAGTGTTCTTTAAAGTTTCCTTCCTCAATCTGCACTTTGGTTTGGATGGACTAAAAATGCTGTAATACAAAGGCTGGCTGGAGCTTTATGAATTGGTGACCTCCAAAAGAGCTTAGCATTAACAGCTCTGCTGGGGTTGGACAAACTCAAGGCCACAGGTTCCTTTGTTAGGTCAATCAAGCTCATGAATCTCCAGGGTTGAACAAAAGATGCCTGTCTTGAATCATGATGGAGATGTGTAATCTCCAAGCTTAAAACTGGGGTACTTCAAGGGCCAGATGCAGGGGAGTGGTATCAGGAGACAGATATCTAGTCTCATGCACTCCCAGACGCATCTGGTGGGGCCACTGTGAGATACAGGAAGCTGGACTAGATGGGCCTTTGGCCTGATCCAGCATGGCTCTTCTTATGTTCTTATGTTCTTACTAAAAGGAATACAGATGAAGTAATATTTCAAGTTCTGCTGTACTTTTCATCAGGCAAACATGCTATAAAACTTGAGTTAAGGAAATAGTTTAAAAAAAATGGACCGAGCAGAGTGCCTTAACTTGTAAAGAAGTGTTGTGAACAGCACAAATGGAGTTTGGATTCCACCTGAGGCAGAGGTGATAAAGGTATCAATATTTAAGCTTTCGCCTCAAACAAGACAATTGTCTTAGGTCTCTTTCCAGGCTTGCAAAAAAAAAAAGTGACAGAAGCTCTCAGCCTCTAAAAGTAAGAGGATACATTTTGGTACTACACTAAGCTTAGAAGTCAATTACATACCAAATGGATTGGAAGAAGGAGGTTCAGTGACATAGAAAAGCCTCTTCTCTTTGCAGGAGAATTCTTCTGAGGTGACCGACTGTGGTATCTTCAGCTCAAATGCAAAATAAAAATAAAATAAAATAAAAATGGCCATGTGGTCCATTCATAGCAATGAAGTCCAAGGACAGGCAATACTTGTAATCGCTTTGTTTTTTAATCATGGTGCATGCATATGAGAGTAATACCTGTCAAGACTCTTTGCAAATGACGTACATGTATTGGCTTCCTCCCAGTATGGAATGTACAGACAGGTCAGCTAGCCCAGAACAAGCGCTGAGCTTATTGTACTTATATGACTGCATGTTGTTGCCTTGATTCAGGCACACACCTAGGGAGTACATTGTCCATGAGGGTTCCACTGTCCTGCTCAAACAAACCAGTTGGGGAACCAAATTCCAGGAAAAGGCAGCCCGTATCTGATCAGATCTATTTTGGCCTTTTACTCCCCCCACCCCACCAAATATAGCATTGTTCTTCTTGCAGGCGGGTGGTAGAAGAATTCTATAAATTTGCTCATATACATGTCTAGATACCTACCGATGCCAGAATTTTCTGAAGCTAGATAATGCTAACTATGAGGTATAAATAAACAACCTCCTCATCAAAACATACTGTTTTCTACAAACTAACCTTGAATAGACCTTGCTACTGCACTCAATTGCACTGACATTTGAAATTGCACTCTTGATTAAAGCAGTCTTCACTGGTACTGTATTTAATTATTCATAAACTTACAGTATATCTTTCTCTTCTCCTAGAACTGGGAATCATGCACATTTTGTATATATTTTTAAAAATAATTTTAATTGTGCTTAGATTTTAAATTACAAGAAAAACAAAGGAGCAACCAAACAAAAATACCCAAGATCAAAATAAATGGGGAAAAAGGGTTTTTTTAAAAGGCAGGTGACTTGAACTTAAGCTTCCCTTTTCTGTGTTCATCGAATATAACATAATGAATTATAGATTAAGAATATGTTAAATTACCACTTACTTATTACCATGACAATCGGCAGCAGCAATTTCTTTCTGCAATCTGAGTGTAATTAAGGGTAATCAATTTCACTGTTGCCCCAGCCTACACTCAGAAGTTAGGTCTCACTTGAAGCAACAAAAGGAAGAAAAGAGACTAAAGAAATTCTTATGAAGCACAGTTTGTGTTGAGAAGGGGAGAAAAACACATTTGTCTTGGTAGATTATGGAAAGTGAATGTAAAAAAGAAATTATGCAATGCTTATTAAGTACTTCCCTAATTAAAACAAATTAGCTGCCTTGATTCCTTTTGGAGAGAAAGGCAGGACGGAATTGTTTAAAATAAATAAATTAAATAATAGACATATTTGAGACAGCTTCTGGGTTGGTCAAGAACCTGAGAGTAATTAGATAGCTTGATACATTTCTGAAAAATACTGTAGTTTTCCCTAAACTGTCAGGCAAAATAAAAACAAAAATAAAGACAAAAAATCATTGTGGCATCTTAAAGACTAACTGCTATATTTTAATGTGAACTTCTGTGGACAAGTCCATTTCTCCAGACAGCTTCTTCAGATTCTCTAATCTTATCATTAGACAGCAACTGAGATTTCATGTGATCAGTAGAAATACACTGTTTTCTTTTAGTATCATAACTCCCACTTGATATTAAGAACAAAAGTGGTAGAGACCAATTCAGGAATAAATTTAGATTTGGCATGTCAAATATTATATGGATACATTATTAAAATAAGGAAGGTTAGTGCTGAACTCGATTAGGGGCACCTTGCATTGTTTTAGGATAGATCGTATGCCAAATGACAGGTTTTATCTTTTTCCTGATTGGGAAGGCAATGTACTCTGAAAATTTCCAGTTTAGTGCGAGAGTGAAATCAGGATGTTTAGGGTTAATATGCAATGATTTATGAATAGTAAGAACAATATCATAATTAAATAAACACACCAGTTTTCTCAGTTCCTTCTGAGCTTTGGTGAAATCTTCAGAGTAACTTGGAAGAAACAGATTACGCAAGCCATAGTATACATTAAACTCTCCCCCCCCCCATTATAATGTAAAATATTTGGTGGGAGGTATGATTTGGAATAGGCAATCAAGAACAATTAACTTCACAACAGACCTGCTCCAGCTGTGATGGAAAAGTGCAAGAAACCTTTTAGCTGATATGATTCATGACACCTGTCTGTATATGCCTACTCCTCTGGGTATTGGGGACTGTCCTAATGAGTTATTTCCACTTCAGAATTTAAGCACTACACACTGCTCCTCATTTCAGTTTTCTCCAGAACCTAAGAGCCTTTCTCCTCCATTGCCTCATTGTTTTTCCTTACATAACATAAAAAGAAGTAACTTTTGCAGTGTTACTGAGGCCTTAAAATATTGCTGGGGTAGCATCCTGATCATCATTCACTATGGTCATTCAGGGATATCAAGTCTGAGTAAGTATTTAGAGCAAGAATCTAATAGGTATCTAGAAGCACTTGTAAAAATACAATTCCCAGCAGTCTTCCTGCACACCGCCTGCTGCTCATCACATGCCTTCACAGAAAATGTAAGCAACCACAAGGAAGAGGTAAAGCGGCATCCTTCACTAGCTTAGTGTTACAGGTCTGAGCCAGTGGCATGGGGATGATCTACACATCCTTTTTAATCCATACTGAAACCTCAGTTGTCCAGATCCCAGCGCTGAAAAACAGATGCGATTGCAAGTTCAGGAAGGATTAAAAGGGATATGTAGATTTGACCACAGATCATAGCCAAAGAGATGAAACCAAGCAAGTGAACAGGAGCAAATGATGTGGGGCTGTGGGAGGTCTGCAGCCTGCCTCAGGCAGGTCCTTGGCAGACTCCTTCTGGGGTCCAAACATCACTGAGATATTTCGTAAGTTCAAATAGTCAGCATTTATTTCAAGCAAATCTAAGAAACTGTTGACATTAACAGGCATAAACTGTCCCTCTTCCTCACGCAATGGTGTGAAGAAGGGGTTGCTGCCTTGGTCCAACATGAGGCAGAATGATGAGGCTTCTTTCTGCCTCATCTTTCAGTACCATCAGCCTTTCCCAACAAGACTTGCTGGTTGGGAAATGATGAAGCAATTAGGAAAAGAAGAACACCAAGTATGAGATCCAATGGCTCAATAAAAGAGTTGTCTTTGCAAGAGGTTAGAAAGATTGTTTATGATAATGTTGGAAGCAACTTAGGCATAGGTTTGCCATATGTTAGAGAAGGCTTGGTAGCACATAACTTCGTAAGAACAACACATAGAAATATCCACACAGTGATCCCTCCAACCATCTGCTGGTGATTAGTGCTCAGGCTTCAAAAGTACCTTTCATGTACTGTATAAATCTTTTTTCAGCATCACTCATCCCAAAATTATTTCCCTTGCCTAAAGACCCAGAAGAGTGCACTAATTCCAGATTTCAGCAAGCCTTCTGAAGGAGGAAAACCCAGTCTCAGGCAAGCAGCCAACCTATGGCCAAAATCCTGTAGCATAAATTATATCTCCATCAGGGGGATGATATCACCACCAGCAAGGGGAGACTGGGGAAAATTCAACATTTTCCCTCGACTTCAGAGCTCACAGGACTTGCCTGCAATCAACTTCATTGTCAGGTGAGCCTCAAGATTCAAGAAAGAACTATTTAATTATGAGCAATCTTCCTTTGCCAGATGACATTATTGGTAAGGGGGGATTGCTGGTAATTCAGGGTTCTTCTGCTTGGATCTCATGCCTTGTGTGACTTGTTTAGAGAGAGTTTAGAGACTTGTTTAGAGACTTCAACAAGTCTTGAAACTAAGGGGAGAAACTTGGTGATAGAATTTATGTACTCTTAATTTATGCCACAGGATTTTGGTGCATGAGTTCAAGTCAGGCTTTTCGTAGGTTGCCATGCATGGGGAAATCCAGTCATTTCTGCATGCATCAAGAACAGTGTCTGATCCCTTGGATAATCATATTATGCATAAGCCCCCACAACAGCATTATAGTTACTGGAGAAAATATAACCTTACATCAGATATGCAATATTATACATGTGAAATGTGAGAGCTTAACAGAAAATGTGCTCTTTTGAAAGAAGATGCAGGAAAACCATTTTAAGCAAACCTCCCCTTTCAATGTCCAACTCAGGTAGATGTGTACAATTTCTTTTCTTTCAAATCTTCTTGACTCATCAGTTTAGTGATTTATGTATTGCAGACTTTGTATTTTGCATCTGCTTGATTGATCGTTTTTAACACCCCAGTGTTCTGGTTCAATTAGATACATGAAAAAGAAAACACAAGTGCCATAAACATCATATATCTCACCCAAATTATACAAGCTAGCTTTACCTGCAGCTTCCAAGACCCTGCATGCATCACTGAAAATAATTTATAATTCCAAGAAGCTACACTTCTCTCATTTAAGACTATTCACACAGGCACGTGTGCGTTTAAATGCATCAGTGGACCAAAATGAGGATTGGCAAGATGCAAACTACGAGTGCAGATTTAGTGTTGTGTGTCAGGCCTCATGCCACATCTCCCTAAATAGGCCAGCTAACATCAGGACACAGCTGAGCCCTTGATGTCAGGGGTATGGTAATGCTCATTAATGTCACAGTGTCCCTAGTCTTGTAGCCTGCACATTGCAGCTGTGGAACTGGCTTCCTTTCTTCCTCAGCTTTCTCTAGCAAGCAGAAATAGTAGAGACCTGTAGATAGACCCAAGTCCTAGCTGCAAGGGATTCCATTTATAAAATTTTGCTCACTCCATATCAAGGAAAATGAAGAAGCCAGCTCTGGAACCTCAAGATGCATGGATACCGATGTATGAATCCTGGAAGCTTCCTTGCTTTCCTTTATCAGGGAGGCTGTGGTGTGGCCAAGGCTTCTCACTGGCGTCTAAGACCAGCAGCCAAAGGTAACACAGAGATTCCTTTGTCGAGAGAATCCTAGTTTGTTCCTTTTTATGGAGAAAGAATTGTAGCATTCTTATCATTCTTCTCAATCTGTACGATTGGTGTCTGCTTTCACATTACATATTTACAGTTGCACTTCCTACAGGGCATACTGCAAATACGATGTTCATTCTTCCAAATTAATACTCCCAGTTCTTCTCTTAAACAAGCCCTTGTTTTACATGTGGGGAGGGGCTGAGAGATTTAATGTTCTTCCCAGTTAACTTAGGGCACCAGAATCATCTCTTGGAAAACAGTCAATGAGAGCTTGACCAATCTGATTATAGACGTTAGGGCATTAAAGGACAGCACGAACAACCATAACATTCATTCAGGAAACTTATAGATAAGGTCTTGCCAAAGGCCCAAGAAAGGACAATGTGATGTGCCTTCAGCCCATGTGATGCTGTATGAATGCAGTCTGTTTTAGTTGATCAGATCAAGACTAAACCTCCAGACAAAAAAAGTGACAGATTTATAGCAATGCTCCTTTACTTATGAAAGACATCTGTAGCATATTATGCATTTCATTAAATCTGCCTTCTAGTCGTTTAGGAGGGAGGAGTTTGGGAGGGAGACAATTGAGAGATTTCTTCCTTCCAGTGCAGCAAAAACGACTGAGGAACTCAGGAAAGCTAAAAGAAAATGTGTGTGTGTGTGTGTGTGTGTGTGTGTGTGTGAGAGAGAGAGAGAGAGAGAGAGAGAGAACGTTTAAGATAAACTTGTTTTTGTTTAGGTACAGCACCTAAGGATTTTTTTAAAAAAAGATTAGTTTAATAAAATTAGTGCAATTTCATATGAGTTGTGTGGAGAGGTGTCTCACAACTTCATAATTCACTGTGCACATGTAAGTTCACAGTTATCTGGGTGACAGCTGTTTTTTCTTTAAAGATCCAGGATACCAAGCATCAGCTGGTACCCACAATGATGGCTGAGAAAAGTTGGCATGGGAATTTCTCAAATTAGCATCAGTATGCTATTGATTAGCCTTTCTGTGTTCTTATTCTTCAGGATGTGCAGATGGTGATTTGCTTAGTACTTACTTTTATGTTTTCCATTTCAAGTTGAATGTCATCTCTTATTTCTATCATTCAAACTCAGAAAAAGCTGTGTTAATAATTCACATTTAAAAATAATGTTCCTGGGCCTAAGCGTGAGTAGATATCTTTTGAGTGCTACTGAACTTCTGAAGAAATTCTAAGACAAGTTTGCTCAGTGGAAGAGAACTTCAAAGGCTGCAGCATTCTACTCTCCAAAAATCTAATCATTCCTATCACGTTCTGTTGTCAAGAATTAAGTGGCCATAATTAGGCATGTCAAACCTATTTTCTAACTTATCCTTGAGCGTATTCATGTAACTATAAGAGTGCCTGTAATTCTGTCTTTCAAGGAACAGGACTGTCCTATATTTAACTCTTAAAACCAAATTGCATTTTTTTAAAAAGACATAGACTGAAGCAAAGCATAAGTTACAAGAGGCTGAGTTATGAGAAGGTCTTCCATAGAAAGCTGTCTTTGGGAATAAAAAGGACTTGGAAGAATGCTACCAAGGTTGGCCAAAGACATTTTCCTGCTTACAGCAAAGTAGCAAATGCCTCACCTTTAGGGATGGATACAAGCAAAAAAATCAAGCCACGGAGGTTCTTGGGACATTGATAGTTCATCCAAACTGGAGAACCTAAACTTTCTTGAACCAACAATCTTTTATCGAATTTAACAAACTTCCTGTTTCATTATCCCAGCCTCTATAACCTACCCCATTGCCTGCTATCTTTTCCTGCTGATAACTCTGCCACCACCACCTGCAGGCTATCATCTATCTATCTCTGTATCTATCTATCTGGTGAGCGGCATATAAGTTAAATAAAATAAATAAATAAATAAATAAATAAATCATTGGCATCCTTCAGTCTCGAAAGACTATGGTATCATGCCTGGAGTAGAGATCCTAAAAACAACACCTAGTTTGACTAAATAGACCAATTCGGGAATGGCAGTCTCTACTGCACTGGGGGCAGATGTATTCTGTTTCTTGCCTGGTCCTCGAGTTTCGTTCTTTCCGTGCCTGCCTCTTTCCCTCTGCCTGTTGGACAAATGCCTGTTCAAATTTATGTAGACCATACTGTATCTCTTGCCTCCAGACAGTGCGATCAGAGGTCAGGGTTTCCCAACTGTTGAGGTCCATTCCCAAGTCCTTCAGGTCCCTCTTACAGATATCCTTCTACCACAGCTGTGGTCTCCCTCTGGGGCGCTTTCCCTGCATTAGTTCTCCATATAGAAGATCTTTTGGGATCCAACCGTCATCCATTCTCACAACGTGTCCAAGCCAGCGTAGGCGTCGCTGTTTCAATAAAGTGTACATGCTAGGGATTCCAGCTTGATTCAGGACTATGCTATTTGGAACTTTGTCGTGCCAGGTAATGTTGAATATTCGCCTAAGACAGCACATATGGAAGGTATTAAGCTTTCTTTCCTGTTGAGCATGGATGGTCCAAGACTCGCTGCAATACAAAAGTGTGCTCAGTACGCAAGCTTTATAGACCTGTATCTTTGTATGTTCTGTCATCTTCTTATTGAGCCATACTCTCTTTGTTAGTCTGGAAAACATAGTTGCTGCTTTACCTATACGTTTATTCAGCTCAGACTCTAGTGAGAGTGTATCTGAGATAGTTGAGCCAAGATACACAAAGTCATGGACAACTTCCAGTTCTTTTTCAGAAATTGTAATGTGAGGAGGAGAGTCCACATTCTGGCCCATTATTTGTGTTTTTTTCAGGCTGATTTCTAGCCCAAAATCTTTGCAAGCTTTACTAAAATGATCCATGAGTTGTTGGAGATCTTCAGCAGAGTGAGCAGTAATGGCGGCGTCATCAGCGAAGAGGAGATCCCGCAAACATTTCACCTGTACCTTAGACTTTGCTCTCAATCTAGAGAGATTGAAGAGTTTTCCATCTGATCTGGTCCGGAGATAGATACCCTCTGTTGAAGTTCCAAAAGCATACTTCAGCATGATAGCAAAGAAGATCCCAAACAAGGTTGGCGCAAGGACACAGCCCTGCTTCACGCCGCTTCGGATGTCGAAGGGATCTGACACCAGGCCATCGAAAACTACATTGCCCTTCATATCCTCATGAAAAGACCTAATGATGTTAAGGAGCTTGGGTGGGTATCGAACCCAGAGGAGTATTTTAAAGAGTCCGTCCCTACTAACCATATCAAATGCCTTTGTAAGATCTATGAATGCTACAAAAAGTGGCTGTCCTTGTTCCCTGCATTTCTCCTGCAACTGCCTGAGGGAAAATACCATATCAGTAGTGGACCTGTTGTTTCGAAAGCCACACTGTGATTCTGGGTAGACTCTGTCTGCAAGTATCTGGAGCCTCTTCAGTATAACATGTGCAAACAGCTTCCCGACAACACTAAGAAGAGAGATACCACGATAGTTGCTACAGTCGCTCTTGTCACCTTTGTTCTTATAAAGCGTAACAATATTAGCGTCCTTCATATCCTGTGGTACTCCCCCTTCCCTCCAGCAAAGGCAGAGGATTTCGTACAGTTCAGTGGCAATGATCTCCTTGCAGCACTTCAGAACTTCAGCAGGGATGTTATCTTTTTCAGGTGCCTTGCCAGAGGCAAGTGAATCCAGAGCTACATTTAGTTCTTATAGTGTTGGTTCATTGTCAAGCTCCTCCAAGACAGACAAGCACTCAATATTATTTAAGACTTCTTCGGTTATTGTGTTTTCTCTGGAATATAGTTCAGAGTAGTGCTGCACCCAGCGTGCCATCTGCTGCTCACGATCCTGGATGATCTCACCTGAGACAGTCTTTAAGGGTGCAGTTTTCTTATGTATTGGCCCTAAGGCCTGTTTAATTCCGTCATCCATCCCCTTGATGTTACCTGTATCAGCTGCCATCTGAATCCGAGAACACAGTTGCAGCCAGTAATCGTTAGCACATTTCCTGGCAGTCTGCTGGACTTTGTTACGAACAGCTCGCAGGGCCTGTAGGTTGTGCTCGCTGGGACAAGCTTTATATGCAGTCAAGGCTCTCCTCTTTTCCTCAATAGCTGGCATCAGCTCTTCTGAGTGGGCTTCAAACCAATCTGCTGTCTTTCGAGTCTCCTTGCCGAATACTGATAAAGCAGTGTTATAAACAACATTTTTAAAATGTTCCCAACGTTTAGATGCATTATCTTCAGCAGGGGCAGGAAGAGCTTCCTTGAGTACATGGGAGAATTCCTCCACTTTTCCTTGGTTATAGGTCTTACTGGTATCAATTTTTGATCTTCTTTCCTTCTTCAGGTGGTGCAATCTCTTTGTTTTCAGTTTTACTTTGCTGTACACCAGGGAGTGGTCTGTATCACAGTCGGCACTCTGATAACTGCGTGTGATTGTAACACTAGAAATGCTGGAGCGCTTGACGAGAATCAGGTCGAGCTGATGCCAGTGCTTCGATCTTGGATGTCTCCAAGAGACTTTGTGCTGGGGCTTTGTGTTAAAGAATATATTGCTGACACAGAGACCATAATAGCAGCAAAACTCCAGCAGGCGTTGGCCATTTTCATTCATCTTTCCAATGCCGAACCAACCTAGGCAGGTGGGCCAGGAGTTATAATCAGCTCCAACCCTGGCATTAAAGTCACCGAGGATAGCTATTGGTCTTTTCTCAGGGATTTTCTTGATAGTGGCAGCTTAGATCATCATAGAATTTGTCTTTAAGTTCTGCTGGAGATGATAATGTTGGTGCATATGCACTGATAAGTGTAACCAACGCTGCTGTAGAGTGTAGTTGCATGGACAAGATTATCTCACTTCCTACAGCAGGTGGGATAATGAGACCTAGTAAAGTATTTCTAACAGCAAAGCCAACCCCACATTCCTTGGTCTCGTTTGATGGTTTTCCCTGCCAGAAGAACGTAAAGTTCCTCTCCTTGACAGATCCAGAGTCAGGTAGCCTTGTCTCTTGGAGAGCAACAATATCGATCTGCAGTCTGCACAGTTCCCTCTCGATGACAGCTGTCTTTCATATAGTGTCCATTTCTTGAAGATAGTCTGAACAGCCAGGGTTCATTGTCCTAACATTCTATGTGCCCAACTTTAGCCTCGTGGCTCAGTGGTTAAATGCCTGTACTTCAGGTAAAACTGTGCTCACGACCTGGGGTTCAATCCCAGGTAGCAGGCTCAAGGTTCACTCGGCCTTCCATCCTTCCGAGGTCGGTAAAATGAGTACCCAGCTTGCTGGGCGGGCAATGTGTAGCCTGTACACTGTAATTAAAATTGTAAACCGCCCAGAGACTACTTAAAGTGGTATGGGGCGGTATATAAGCAGAACACTTTGCTTTGCTTTGCTTTGCTTTTGCTTTATGTTTATTGCATAGTGCGGAGTCAATGATTTGTTTGCTGGTTTCCATCCTGATCCACCTACACCCAGGTAGCTGCTGCTTCCTGTGTTGTTCCCCCACTATTTGCTGCAAATTGTCCTCTCCAGGGCACAAGGCCTGGGTAATTCAATATAGAGATTAGGCTGTTACCCAGGCAGCGAAACCCCCCTCTCCACGTAGCTGGAGTGGTCCAATGGAACAGCAAAGCTGATACGATTAGTTCCAGCTGCATTTCAGGAGTTGCCAGAACATGATTGTATACAGTCATGAACTGTCTCCGGGACTCCGACTCCATTTTTTCCCTCGAGGTTGACTCCTGAAGCCTTTTCTAATGATGGATATAGCCACAAGGCAGTGGAGGTTTGAAAGAGTTTCCTTCTCCTAAGGGTGGTTCTTCCGCTTTTTCTGCCATTGGGGCGATGAGAGCCCTCTTCCGCCTTCAAAACCGTTGACCGTCCTCTCCTGTAACCCCAGATGGGAGCCCTTACAAGGTACTACCAGCCGGGCCAGCTGGACCAAGGTTTTTTAAGGAGGTATTACTCCTCCAGTTTTCTTCTTGTTCCTTGGAATCCTGCCCCGGGTTGCCCATTCCCCTAAGAGCAAGTTCTACAAAGTCCCCGTAAGCGTAGAATATGCCCTCCTATTTGTTTTTCCTATTTTCCGAGTTCTGATTCTTGGTATAAAAAGAGTAAAATAAAATAAAATAAAATGGTGCGCGCTCCTGGCAGCCCTCCTGTGCTGTTTCCCCTCAGACCCTGTGCTTTGTTTAATGTCTGCTTTAGCACTATTATAGCCCAACAATATAAGATGGTTTAGGGAGAGACCAATTTTCAAAGACTCATTTGTCAAAAAAGTTTCCAATTTGATTGAAATGAGTCCCTCGGGATGGAAAAGAAGCCTTAGCCAAAAATTGACCATACAAACCTTGGCACGTGCTTTTATTGATACTAGGCCGGCCTCAAGATGTAAAGCTACAGTATATTAGAAACACATGGGGGCGCTGCAAATATGGCTCTCAGAAACTTGGTCTGGGTGGTCTCTAAAGGGCATAGGTTGGAATACGCAAACAATTGGGAGCCATAAAACATTTGTGCAATAATTTTAGCCGTAAATACCTGGATCACTGATGGAACTTTATTATAGTATACTATTGCCTCCTTTAAGCACGTTAGAATCCTACCCTGTTGTAAGGAGGCATTCACTACTTTTCCTAACCAATCTGCCATACCTTCTCTGACAGTTTTTATGATCCATGAGGGGCAAGGATATAGCACACATGTGGAGCTCTCATCTCCCCAAGACTCCTCGCTACATCATCTGGTTGTAGAAGATGAAAGTCATCCATTAATACAGGACAGTCAGGGGGATCAATTTATTCATAGACTCTGGATTAATAGGAGCATCCAAGGTAACCTGGATCTGTTCAATTTTGCCTACAAAGTGTTGTGCAAATTCTTCGCATAGTGGTCTTTGTCATCCACCCATGGGTCAGCATGTAGCAGACTTTTGACTGTTTGGAAAAGCTCCACAGGGCAATTTTGTGCTGAAGCAATGGTGGTAGAGAAAAATGATTTCTTTGCTGCCATAAACCTTCCAAAGGCCCTTCACTGTTTTAATCTGTTTCAATCTGGGTTTTCCACCAACACCTTTCACCTGTACAGGCCACCCATTTCACTTTTGCCAGATCCCCAGTAAACCAAGCAGCTAATTTGGATCTATTTTGAGCAAGGAGACTTTTAAGAGAAATCCAGTTAATGGATTTGCTCATTTCCCCATCCCAGGGATCAACCAAGGATTCAAGGGATTCATCCATCCGAGAGGCAGAAAACTCCCCAAGGGTGGTTACAAAACCATCTGGATTCATCAACCTTCTGGGATGTATTGCTTTTGTCTGATTTCCTTCCGTGCCCAAGCCTTGAATTACAGTGAGCCTAAAGTGCACCCAGGGCCGGCGCTTCCATTAAGGCGAACTAGGCAGTTGCCTAGGGCGCCAAAATGGAGAGAGGGTGCTGGACAGCCTGCCGCCCCCCCGCCACTGGCCACCGCCGTCCATCCCCCCACTGCCCGCCAGCCGCCCATCGCTGTCCACCCATCACTGCCCGCCCCCACCCCCGCCCATCTCTGCGCACCCCCCATGCCCATCACCACCACCCCGTGCCTGTCGCCGTCCACTGCCATCTGCCGTCGCCCCGCCACCCACCACCACCCTGCCCACCCCCCGGCCCCTGCCCCCCGCCCCCGCCCGCCCCCCCTCACCTAGGGCACAAAAAAACCTAGCACCGGCCCTGAGCACACTATATAGTGGTCTGTCCAAGACAATGGGACTACAGAAAGTTCCTTTACCCCAATGTCCCCACTGTCCATATCAGGGCAGAAGACCAGGTCTAAGGCGTGGCCTGCAGGATGGGTTGGGCCAGACACAATTTGGGCCAGACCCATTGTTGACATGGAAGTCATGAAGTTTTCGGACACCCCTGACAGAGCTGCCTCAGCATGGATGTTCATGTCCCCCAGAATGATGAGCCAAGGGGACTCAACTGCACCCCTTACCAATTCAGTTAGCTGAGGTAGAGAAGTTGTGCCAGGTGGAGGGCAATACACCAAGAGAATCCCTGTTTTGTTACTGGCTCCTACTTTTACCTGTTCCATACTTGCTTTGTGGCACTCTGCACCACTTCATAGTTTGCACTAATGGGAAAGGCCAGGATTGGTGGAAGAGGCAAAGCTACCAATTAGCTTTCCAGAAAGGTCACTCCAGCCAACTTGAAGCCATGCTGCCACCCTCAACTCTCCCAACACATTGAGGGAAGCCTCTAGCTTCTGAGGTTTGATTTTATTTTAATATAATACTTGTTTAACCTTTTTTCAGTATTGTATACGACTCTTTTTAGGTTCTGAATGTCCCCCTTTTAATGATGTAAGCCAGTACATCATTTAAAAAGCGTTCTTTCCAAGAAGAAAAGCGGAATAAAAGCATTTTAAATCAATCAACAAAATACAGTGCTTCTCCAGGTGACCAAGCCCTTATGATGGTGTCTGGAGAGAAGGGGCAAACCTTCGGACAGGGGCAGCTGATCGATACCAATCCCCCCCCCAACTTTATGGGTCCGGTGCGTCCTTATTCTCGTTCCCAGAGAGAGCGTGGGCGCCCCTCTGCCCCCTCGCAACAATAGGTGGAGCCGTGGGGAGAAATGCCGCCTCTCTCGCGCCGGTACCCCATCCCCACTCCCCGCCTTTTGCTGAAGGCGCCCCGGGCGAAGACAGAGCGCTTGGCGCGCCGGCGTATACCTCCTCCCTTCCTTTTACTATCACGTGTATTTGGGGCTTGGGGAGGCCGTCAGGAAGGCGCTCCGCCCCCCGACGGGGGAGGCTTGGCCTTCTCCGCCTTCGGCCCGACTCCCTCCGCCCCTTTCTGGAGTTTTATAACTCCGCCGGGTTTCCGCGTCCTGTGACTCCAGTCAGGTGGTTGCCTCCCCACCTTCCTTCATCTTTTATTTTCCCTCGCCTTCTCCGCGGCTGGGCGGCCCTTCCCGCCGAAAAGGCAGGGACAGGACGAAGGTAAAAAAACAAAAGAAAGTTGCTGGAGCCGCCGAGGGTGCCTGTGTAGCTTCGCCCGCTCAGCTGCCAGGGTCTTCCCCGCGGGAGTCTGCTCAGCGCTGGACGGTGGAGGCGAAGGAAGGAAGGAAGGAAGGAAGGAAGGAGAGCGCGCGAGCGAGCGAGCGACCGGGGGGAATGGCTGGAGGGGAGCGCGGCGGCGGCGGCAGCAACGGCGGCCCGGCAGGCTCGGAGAGCCGCGAGCACCTGTTCAAGGTGCTGGTCATCGGGGAGCTGGGCGTGGGCAAGACGAGCATCATCAAGCGCTACGTCCACCAGCTCTTCTCCCAGCACTACCGCGCCACCATCGGCGTGGATTTCGCCCTTAAAGTCCTCCACTGGGATAGCCGGACCTTGGTGAGGTTGCAGCTCTGGGACATCGCAGGTGAGGAGGCTGGGGAAAAAGAGGAGCTGGGATGGAAAACGGGGGGGCTGGCGGTGGGAGAGAGTTTTGGAAAGGCTGCCATGGCAGGGTCAGATCCCCTGGGAGTTTTTCCCCCTTTGCAAAAAGAACGAATTCGAAGTTGCGCCCCCCGACCGTTTTTTACTGACTATAGCAGGCATGTCTAAACTTCGGCCCTCCAGATGTTTTGGACCTCAACTCCCACGGTCCTTTGTCATTGGCAACCTAAGCTTAGAATTCTGGAGTTGTGATCCAAAACAATAGGAGGGCCGAAGTTTGGACATGCCTGGACTATAGGATACAAAGGGTGGTTCGAACCTGGCCGGCCCTTGTGCTTCCTCAAGTGGCTCCCCCTACTCCGCTTCTGTTCTTCTACTCTTTCAAGCTGCAATGATTTGAACGGGCTTTTCCCGATGTGATTAGTTCCAGTATTATTTTAGAAAGGGGTGTGTGCATATATTTATAAATGACTCAATGAAGTACTGTATACTGTTGGGGTCTGGCGTTTAGGACGTTTACCCTTGCATTCTTTCCTCCCCCCCTCTCCATCCTTTGCATTTTTACTTTTAAAAAAACATGTGATATAAGCACAAGATCCCCCTATATCCCATTATCCCGGAGTTCTTGTTTTTAAGATCTCCTGTCTTTATGCACCATAAAGGGATCAGCAGAGGCAGACAAAAGAGAAATGAAGGAAAGGGTTAGGGGCTGCGTCCTAGAAGGTGAATTGCATCACATGCAGTAAAAAGTTGAACTCTCACAATCAGTTGGTAGCTGCTATGTGTTGTCTGGTTGCAATTTCAAAGCAGGCTGTAATTAGCAGCAAAACCAGTGAAGTTGCACCCTTCTTATATGCTCACAAGAAAACATTTGCTTTTTGTGACTTGGTGAGTTCTAGGGTTGGATGTTTCTGAGCTGTCTTTCAGAAAGTGGTTTTGATAGTATGCTGTGGAGACCTGAGTTGGGATGCCTTGTGTGTAATGGGATAGTGGGCAGCATATAAGTTGTATAAATAAATAAATAGATAAATAAGTAAATAATGGATAGTCTACCTCTTTCCCCACAACCCAGCTGTCCTCCCATGGAGGTAAAAAAAGTTGAAAAGAAGTAGTGCACAAGAATTAGAACTTCATGGAAGAATGTGTGTAAGCCTATTCGTATGTTCTGGGAGTATGAACCACTTCCCCAGTGCTGTTCTTCAGCAACTTTTGTTTGTTTTGCCACATGAATTCACGTAATTGGCAGCTTTGCTGGTGTGCAGGCACCAAAGTATATGAAGCATTTGAACATATGGTATGTACAGTTCTACAGAAAAGTTATGTTTGTTTTGAGAAAAAGATGTCAAAATGGAGGCCCTAAGCCATGAAAAGTCCTGGCATCAATTTAGAGTAGAATTACAGTACTAGATTTTTTCCCAAAGCCCTTGTAAACTTCCTGCTATAGTTGAGAATTTGATTGTTTTATGGTGTTTTTGTTTTGCCAAACATCTAACTAGCAAGCAAGAGTTTTAAGTAGTTAAGCTTTTAGCTGTTGTGAGTTTTTCAGGCTGTTTGGCCATGTTCTGGAAGTTTTTCTTCCATGTTCTGGAAGTTTTTCTTTCGCCAGACTCTGTGGCAAGCATCTTCAGAGGGCAAGGAGCCCCAGGAACTAGTTCTCTCTGTGCTCTGAGATATAGAGCACATACCCCAGAGCACAGGACACTGAGAAAACTCCTAGTTCCCTGAGCTCCTTGCCCTCTGAAGAAGCCGGCCACAGAGGCTGGCAAAACCTCAGGAAGAAAAACTTCCAGAACATGGCCAAACAGCCCAAAAAACTTACAACAGCTATCAGATCCCATCCATGAAAGCCTTCAAGTTACTTCACTTCCTACCTTGTTCCACAATTACGTTACTTCACGTCCTAACTTGTTCCGTAATTACGTTTGTACTGTGACAGCGTTGTTCGCGGTCACGTGGTTTTGTCCCTGTTCAGTCCCTGTTTCTATTTACTCATGGGCGTGATTACTTGTCTCGTGAGAACTGTTACTTCACGATCTTGTTCTGTGACAAATTCTGAATTTGTCTTGCTTTCTTAACCCTTTTTTAAAATATTGTAAATAAAACTTTTTTGATATTTTGATTTATTGGTCTTCCGGGATTTACACGTCAATGCTACAGAATTTTCAATACTTTCTTTAATAAACATTTGCACTGCATGGTGTTTTCCATAGGGAAACCAATGTTGAGTGCCACTTCAGCCGCTGACCACTAGGTGGACACTGGTTGTTGCATGACAGTTGTTACTACACAGTTCCTTGTCTCGGAACAGGAACCGGGAACAAACCGTGACAAGAGAATTCCCCAGCCCAGGGGCAGGTATGCTTGTCACGCTCTGTTCCCGGTTCCGGGGGTGTGGTCAAGACAACTTTTTGCTGTTACACTATGGATGTGAAATAAGTTTTTTTTTGTACTGGTCCCAAGCGGGAGAGCAAGGAGGGACAAACAGGATGTGACGTAACCGCCATAGTTAAGCTTTGTACCAGCTCTGGCCAGCTAGCTCCACAGGTTGGGTACAAGCCAGAGACCTGGAGTTTGATTACCCAGTGTGCATCACAGGAGAAAGGCCAACCTGTGTCCCAGGCAAGCTGCACAGTCCCAGGACATTCCTAGAACAGTGGAGTGGTAAACCATTTCTGTTGATTCACTATACATCAGACAGACCTTTTTGGCTGTCTGCATGCAATCACCCGTGAGAGAAACAAGGGAATAAAAGGTTGCTTGTTTTTTCAGGTATTTTCATGGAGAGCTTAGCGGCAGGGAATTTATTTATTTATTTATAACACATTCAACCCACCTTTCTCTTTAAAAAGGACCCAAGGTGGCTTACAATAATTTAAAGACAGTATTTAAGGTTAATAACAATGGGTATACAATACAGAAAGATCAGTGAATGCAATGCCAAAAATATAAGCAACACCAAAGCATATTCAATGCAGTAAGGCAGGCCTGCCCAACAGGTAGACCAGGTACTACCAGTAGCCCGTGAAGGGTTCAAAAGTAGCCCTCCAGGCATCAATAAAAATGTGAGGGGATAACTTCTCCACCCCGTTGCTCTACTTACAGGTTTTTTTAACTTATGAACATATGCTCAGAACATAAAATTCAAAAGTAGAGGTTTTAGTGTAGTAGCCCTCAGGCACTTTCGTTTGGAAAAAGTAGACCTCGGCCTATCCAAAGTTGGACAGCCCTGCAGTAAGGTACAACAATCCATTTTGAAAATCCCACTTGGCAGCCTGTCACTCAAGGAAAGCCTCCCTGAAGAGAAGGATTCCAAAGTCTGGGAATAGAGACAGATTCCAGAGTCTGGGCCTAACCACAGGGAAGGCTCTGTGTGCATGTTCCCCATATAAACGGAGGTGTCCCGGTAGCTTGTTCACAAGTGGCGGATGGTTTAGACTTGAGCACTTTGTGCACCTGACAGTTTTGTGCAAAGCTATCAGTGCTGTATCCTAGGTTTCCCCCCAACCCATTACCCCTTCCTTTGACTGGCTTGGCCACTTGCTTGCTATTTCACAGTGCCGGGGTTCTTCTGTTCGGGCGGCACATAGGTCTGGGCAGGAGCTTCCTTGTCCATGGCTCCTCTGCCATCTGATCACTCTGACATGGAGGCAGGGTGGGGGTTCCCTCTGTGTAGCCAACAAGCGGTAGGCTGCCTGAGGAGGTGGGGAAGTGCCTGCTAGGCTCCTGCCCAGATTGGCATGCCATTGGAGCAGAAGGACTCCGGTAACTCAGCACAACATGCAAGTGGCTCAGCTGGTCCTGGGAAGTGAGGAAAGGGTTGGGGAACATCTGTGGCGCCGTGCTGATGTCTTCATACAAAGCTGTCAAGACCACGAAGAGCCCAGTTCTACTCTAGATTGGTGACCATTCGATGTGGTCTGGGGTGATCATTGCGTTCCATAAAGACTAATATTATTTCTGTTGCCCCTCTTTTTTTAACTTCTGGCAATTGTAAATGAGAGGACATTTATTTAATCTCATCACTAGTCTCTATGAATATCCTGAGGAGGTATGATTTCCTGGAAGACAGATCTACCTCCTTAAAAAAAAACTTTTAAAAAAGTTTACATAAATATTAGTCTTTGCCTTTTCCCAAAGTTAGACCATGGTCAGCTTCCATTTTAACAGTGTTGGCGAACCTATGCCATGGGTTCCAAAGGTGACACTCAGAGCCCTTTCTGTGGGCACCTGACATCGCCCCTTCACAGCCACCTGTTAAATCCAAGTTAAATGACTGTACTGGCACTTTGCGAAAAATAGTGGGTTTTGAATTGCAGTTTGGGCACTCGGTCTCTAAAAAGTTTGCCATTACTGTGTTAGGATGATAAGCCATTTTATATAGCAGTTGAATGCAAGAAGGACTTTGCTTTTTCTTTTGCCAACTTGAAAATCTTCCAGTAGAGGATCAGCATTCTGTTCTTAGCGCCTCCCCACCACCTCCACCTTCCTCAACTGGGTGCAGCTATTTTGAGGCCCAGCAATTATTTCTCCTAAAGAGAGCAGGGGGATTAGGGCTCACAGCTAGAAATAGCTTTTCAGAAATCATTTGCCCTGTGAGTACTGTGAAGGAATTGCTTTTCTCAATGCAAGTTGGCTAAACCAATACAATTTCAAAACAAATTTTGGCTGATAGGTAGGAAGTCCGCTAAATACTGGGATAGAACAAACCTTTGACTTGATATGCACAGGACCAATCCATTTTAACCTGGGTACAGTAAAGTGAGCTGCTTTTCAAATGCTGGCCTTTACAAGGCAATCTGCTTATACATAGCCTGCTCTTCAGACCTATTACCCACAAAATATAAGTATTGCAGTATCTTTTAAAATCAACAATTGCAGTGAGAACTATTGGAGATACAGGCCACTGCCCTGCAGATCTGTTCCATTTCTATAGATACATCAGACTGTTAAATCTGTTGCTGAAACAGGCTAAGATAAAACCTCTCCGTTTTAAAAAAGTAACCATTTTCATTTTATGTGTATATCTGACTTGTTATCAACATAAGGAACATTTACGTTGCCAAGGCTGTGTTTATTCTACTGATAGCATAGAAATGGTGCCTTTCGTTCTTACATTTATGCAACCTGCAAAATGAAAAACTGATAATGAAGCACGAGAGTTGGGTGTCGCATTTAGGAAGGAGTCCAGTTGCAAAATGAAACACGGCAGCACAGCTGCCATTTGGAACCGTGACACAGCCTTCGGAACGAAATCAAATCAACCACTGACTTGCCTTCCTTTGGGTTGCACGGAGCAAAACTCCAATCAGGAAGCACCCTCCAACTCATCATTTTTTCTTCTCCCTGGCGCTGGGCAATCTGGTGCTGTGCAAGGACATGCATCATCCTGCTTCCCTGTCTGATTGGCCAGCGCCAGGGAGAAGGAAGGATGACATGTCAGAGGCTGCTTCCTGATTGGAGTTTTGCTCCGTGCGACCCAAAGGAAGACAAGTCGGTGCTTGATTTCATTCTGGTGGATGGGACTGTGTTTCGAATGCCAGCTGTGCTGCCGTGTTTTGTTTCTGAACTGGACCCCTTTCATAATGAAACACCCATCTCTATAAAGAACCATCTGTGACATGTATATTTCCTGCATTACTATTACTGTCTAATAGAAGGAAATATTAATAAGTGCTCATTCATATCCATGACTAAAATGATGGCCAATTTTTGGAAGTATTTAATAATCTTAGAGCTACAACTCTGGAAGGGACCCTAGGGATCTTGGAGTTCAGCCCCTGTCAAGGAGGCCTAGTGGGGAATTGAACACCCAACCTCTACCTTTTGTTGGGAGTTCAATTCCTCACTGGGACTCCTTGACAAGGGCTAGACTCCATAATTCCGTTCCAGAGCTGCAGTTACTCAATAGCATTGAGTTATCCAACAGCACTTTCTGTAACACTTGCTGGGTTTCTTCAGGTTCTTGGCATGTTATAATGACCTACTGCTCTGTTGTTAGTGAATGCCACTTCTCTACCATGATGCACTTTTGTTTTTTTTAAAAAAAACAATCATATGATTTGAGGCTTCTACAGAATGTTGCTTGTATGCATGCAGTTCCTTGGCAGATGAACAGGAAATAAATCGGAGTTGGCCAGCAACAATGATGAGACAGATGGTCTTGTGTTGGTCACATCTGGGGTAAGATAATTGTTCTATTGCAGCCCTTCTTAGATGGTGACCTACTAACTCTTGTCAACCCCATCTGGCATGGCCAACTCCAGGGCTCCAGGCATGATTGGGATTCTTGTCTACAACATTGGGGAGATGCCATCTCTAAGAATGCTGAAGTTGTGCAAATGCTGTTACTTGACCAGTTTTGAAGTTGCATGAAGTAGGTTTTGAGCTCTTATAAAACATTGCAAAAAAGCAATGTCCCTGTAGTCTGGCACTTGTTAATTTTGCGTTGAGTAGTCAAGACGAGGCATCTGTTGCCCTCTAGGTCTCCTATTTACAACCCCTCTGTTGTCTTACCCTGTCTTCCTTCTCTTTCCCCCTCCCCTCTCCTTTCTGTTGCTTCAGGAAGGGAAATGAAGCTGTTGAACAGTCTCTCCCACTGGCAGCTTCAGCAGCTGTCAATCTGAAAGCAACCCAGTGAATGTCATAAGGTGCATTTGCCTTTCAGCATGCTTAAGCGTAGGTCAGTGCAGCACAGCATAGAAATGACAGAAATGTAGACAAGGCAGTCTAACGAGCATGTAGAGCTGCCCAGCCAGTGTACTCATCCATTTTTCAGTGCCCCCAAAATTTCATTCAAGGGCTCAAGAGGAGTACATGAGCAAAAAGCATTTTGAACATTTAAAACCATTTGGGAGAGTGGACGGCTGTACTTGGCCCTTTGAAGGGTACATGCTGCACTTTGCCTTCCTGCCCTACCTGTTTGTTCAAAATAACCTTGCACTGCATTTCCTTGAGAAACAGCTAACCTGAGAATGCAGCAATGTAAACATTGCATTATAGAAGTGTAAAGAACAGATGAAGTAGAAGCTCTCTGAGAAGTTCTGCCAAAGTCTAAAAAGTGAGGCTCTATCAGGTGTGTCTGCTCACAACAAGAATAATAGAGTTGGAAGGAGACTATAAGGTGATCAAGTCCAACCCCCTGGTCAACATAGGAATCCAAATTAAAGTGCCATATTTTATGTCTATTAGATGCTCCCAAGTATAAGACGACCCCCACCTTCCCAACCCCAAATTACAGTTTTGCAACGGTGTGCTTCTCTCCTTGTCTTACTTCTGTGTATAAGAGAACCCTCAATTTTTAGTCCAACGATTTTAGAGAAAAAAATAGTCTTATACATGAAAAAATACAGTATATCTGAGAGACTCCTGCTTCTTCCATCAAGTAATCTATATTGGTTAGAGTCAAATCAAGAATAGCTACTCAAGTTTCTTTCTCCACTTTTGTAGAATGAAATCATCTCTACAGGCCAAGAATTTATTGGAAGAGCCATATTTAGCTGAATATGGGAGGCGGAATAATTGAAATATTGTACAGTATTCAGTATTCTCTGCTTTGTCTTGCTGTCCTCCACTTTAAGTACCTCCCTTGACTCGTGCTGCTCACAAGTTCTGCCTGTGAATTTGTCTCCTGTAGCCTTAAGCATGTCCACTTGCTGCTCCAATTCTTTCAATTTTACTTCCAACAGCGCTACCAGTTTGCAGTGTACATAGCGTTGTTCTCAGGCACAAAGAGAAACTTTGCACAAACTTTTCAAGTCGTCAATACTAAAATGTCTCTTTCCTCCATAATCACTTTACCTTTTTACTTCTTTTTTTTAATCTCTGAGAGCCCTTTCATTGGTCTTGTCTGCTTTGAAGGATGCTGGGAAAGTCCACTAATATATAATTATCTTTCTTTGTCTCCTTGGTCTCCCCTTTTCTTGTATCTCTTCTGCCAGTGGACCCTTTCTCACTACCTCTTCTCTATCAAACTTCTGTTAGCTCTCCCTTACTCTGATGGCTTGCTCTTTGGGGCTGTCTCAGTTTTATTCCTATGCTGTGCTATGTTAGGAATCAGGAAACAAAACAAATTCAGCACAACCTCAGAATATTCATCTGCTGTCCATCACAGCCAGTTTGCACTTGCTAGGTGCCCTTCAAAAGCCCATGACATTATTCATCATTTCATGTAGATAATACTGTATCTACAGATATACAGTATGGTAGATATACAGTATTTTTCCGTGTATAAAACTATTTTTGTCTTAAATTGTTGGACTAAAAATTGAGGGTTGTCTTATACACAGAAGTAGGTCCCTTGTGAATTCAGAAATTTGGAATGTATTATTCCATGTAAGCCACTCATGGATTCAGGAATTCCAAACAGAATCTTCAAGTGCCTAGACTAGGCTGATATAAAGCCCGATGAGATACCATCATAGCCCCTTGCAGAAAACAGGATGTCCAACAGACATGCCTGGGAAAGCCACTCTGACTTCAGGATACATGAGCTATCAATAGAAACAAGTAGGATGTGCATCAGACCTGTGGACATGTTGAGTGCTGTTGTACACAGGCATCCACAAGGGTTGGGTGAAGCGAGGTGGGTGGAAAAGTTAGATAACATGTGATGATTGAAGAATATTTCGAATTCAGTTCAAATAAACTGAATGATACTAACAGGGCTGGTTTATAGATCACAGTAGCAAACAGATAATGGGTCTCTTACTCTGCTCAAGCTGTTGTCAAAGCACTCGCTGCATTCATCTTTCCTGTTGACTGTTTCACCGTGTTATGGCATTGGACTGTACTGTATATTGTTTGATAGGAGGCTATAGTTGTCTTACTGTTGTGCTGACCCATAGACTTGCTGATCCTGGACTGGTTTGATCTTGGCTATGGAACTCATTCTGAACCACTTTGTTAACTGAGTTGGCTTTGACAATTGTGTCCCTAGTAGTGACTGTGGCTTGCTATATTCTGCCCTAGGACTAGGTTGCCTGCTGTCTCCTGAAAGATCAGTATTGTGTGGACTCGCCAAAGGGTTTCACCCTTAGAAGTTTCTTCTGGAGCATTTCCTGTCCTTTTGGAGCAGATATTGAGATTGTTCAGTGGCTGCGCGTCAGGGAAGGAGTCATGTCCTTTTATATGCTAAGCCTGCTTGTCATTCAAAATAGGTTTGATATAAAAGTACTGTATGGGCAGGGAGGAAATTCTAGCCACCACCCCTAGTCCATCAGTGTCTCCATGTGAAGGACAGCCTGACAAAAAGACAGTTGGTGGCACATGGAAATGTTCTACATAATGCTATTTTTTCAGGATTCCCAGTCACATTGAGATTACCTGAAGCAGAAGTTTTTCTTGTTAGACACTACAGTCTTACTTCCAAGTGGACACAAGAATTCTGGTGGGTGGGTGAAAGGCTAGAACACTCTTGTTTCTGCTTTGAAATAAAGCTCTTATTCAACAGCTGAATAAGACTAGATCTTCTAACAGAAGATGTACCCAGTGGAACCCTGACACATGGGATTACAAACAGGGTTCCTTCTAAGGAGCTCATGACTTCACGTCCCTCCATGCAGCTGAAAATTAGAGGGAATTTTGAATACAACTTAAACCTAGAAACTTCAGAATATATTTTTACTATTAAGCTGGAGGGTATATTGAAAAATAGTTTCTCACTTGGATAGGACAGTGTGTAGTGAATTGGCAAACTGCATCTGCATTTTTGGGGGAGGGTTTGTCTCCATTTGCTTGTTGGCTCCACTGGAGTCCTTCTGGGTAGCAAATGGCTAAACCAGTCTTTGCTGGCTATTGAAATAACATGAAGAGGTACCACTGTACTTTCATTGCATATGCGTCTGGGATATGGATTACGGCTCTGGTCTGATTGGAATGCACATACACTTTAGGTAGCTGTGCTGCTGTGGAAGCCAGTGTTTTATGTGTTGGGCGCTGTGTGTAGATGATGTAACCACCTGAGTAGGGAGTGAAAGTCATGGGCTTTAATAATTACTGTATTTTTCACCCTATAAAATGCACCAGGCCATAAGACGCACCTAGGTTTTAGAGGAGAAAAAACAAGAAAAAATATTTAGTCTAAGGCTTTATGGTGCAGGAAGGGGAGGCTGCAAATGAGGTAATTGGAGCTGTGAAATCCAGGCTGCAAATGAGGTAATTCGAGCTGTGTAATCCAAAGGTTGAAATTGAGGTAATTGGAGCTGTGGGATCCCAGCTGCAAAAGGGGAAGGTTGCAAACGAGGTAATTAGGGCTGTGGGATCTAAGCTGCAAAAGGGGAGGTTTGCAAACCAGGTAATTGGAGCTGTTGAATCCAGGCTTCAGAAGGGGAGGGCAGAGGCTCCGTGGAGACCTCTTTGCAAACAAGGTGATTTTTGACTGGGGCATCTTGGCTGCAGAAGGGGAGGGATGGGGAGAGGCTCCCTGGAGGAAGCCTCTTTGCAAACCAGGTGATTTGAGCTGTGGAATCTTATCTCTAAATGAAAATCTGTGATATATATGTAGCAGGAACTGCTGTATTTGCTCTATAAGATGCACAGACATTTCCCCTTACTTTTGAGGGTGGGAAAAGTGTGTCTTATAGGGCAAAATATATGGTAAATAGCAGCGGTCATTAGAAGAGATACCTAAAGAAGGAGGCACCTTTGTTCAGGAATTGGCAAAAGGATGCCACATTTGAAGGAAAGCACATGCCAGGAAAGCTGGAGAACTCAGCAGTGTGCTACTGGACTGTCCTAATTACATTTGCTTGGTTTCTTTCACAGAACTAGAGTCTGTAGCTGTTTGCTCATGCCTGACTTCAGAGCAATAAACCAAGAAGAGTTTGCCTTAACAATCCTAAGATTTAACCTCCTGATTACTTTCTGTTGATAGAGTTCTGCAGCCAAATGCTGTTCAGTTTCCTTGTTTGGGGTGTTGGAGTTTGGAAATTGCGCTTTAACAACTGGGTCTGAGGCCAGTGAAGCTACAATGGGTGGGCTGCTGAAATGGGGGGGGGGAATACGGTATGAACTTTGCTTGAGCAACACCTCCTGGCAGCAGGAGCTGAGCCAATGCATAAAAAGTCACGCTTCAATATAATCAGGACTTACGGCATGCGAATACAGATAACCCTGGAAAAGTATGAATCAGTCAGCCACCACTGTACACAAAGGTGAGAGGGGCAAACCTGTTGGACTGCTAAGGCAGAACATGGTGCCTCCTGGGTTTTGAAGAATCGGATACAGTTCTTTGCAGGTTCCCTATTCCTAGAGCAAGATCTTGCATAGTTAAGCACATTATTCTGTCTAGGCTGAATGCAAAGTTCTATATTGGTGTGGAAAAAGCAAGGATAGCATTGATGTCAAGAAATAAAATCCACATACAGTGGTATCTTGTATAAAGGAATTAATTCGTTCTAAATGAAATTATATTAAGCAAATTTTCCTTTATACAAATTTCCCATAGGAATGCATTGAAAATGGAGTAATCCCATTTTTATGTTGTACGGATTCTCCCCATAGGCCATTATGTTAAGCAAATTTCCCCTATCTCCGAAATTTTTTATGTTGTACAGATTTTATGTTATACAAACCATTTGTTATACAAGGCTCCACTGTACAGTTATTCTAGTCCTGTGGCTTTTCTGCTAGGCATGCAAAGGCCAAAGGCCATCTACAACAGGTATTGTACATTGCTCAGTCTTGTTCAAGAGACACAGAGGAAGCGCACATTTGAGGTTACAACACACTCCAATAGAAATTGGGTCATTTCTCTAACCGTTGCAGCCAGTATTTCTGCATTGCTTCAGACTTGAACAACCTTTTTAAATTTCATCAAGCAGAAGAGAAACAGAATTGTGCTGTGGTATGTCTGCCAATTTAGAGGTTAAGTTTTTTTTTTTTTTAAAGTGTGATACAGAATGGCTGGTGGAGCATAATCGAGTGCTCTTTCAGTATGAGCTGTGAAATGCTCCAGAGCCACATGAAGAGCTGTTAGGTTCACTCTGCAGTCTTGGTTGCTACCCAGGCAAACCTACGAAGAACAGATGGGGAAGGAGGGCTGTTAGGAGCCCTGCCTTCTCATCTACTGTTGTAACTGCTTGTCAGTGGGACAGATGACCTTTCAGAATCAAGTCAGGAGCAAGGGGTACCACCTTAGACAATTGCAATGCACTTTACAGGGGTCAGTCCTTGAAAAAAGGATGATAAAGCAATTGGATGTAGTACCAGGGCAGGGGTGAGTGTGTGCGTGTGTGTGCATGAATGTGTGCATATCAGCTACATTACCTAGCCTCTCTGCAGTAATGATTACCAGTGAGCCAGGGAGAACTATCTCCAGGCATTCTGGGTCTCCAGTTCCAGAGATGAATCTTGAAGTATCCTGCCCCACCGAGCACAGTATCCTTGCCCCATCAGTGGGAGTGGATTGCTATGCAGAAGAAGTTGCTTATTCAGTATTGAGATGCAAGAACTGCTGACCAGCATAGTCACTGTCATTGGGTTCCAACACCAGAATATTTATTTATTATTATATTTATATACCGCCCCATCTTCCGAGACGGAACTTGGGACGGTGTACAATAAAAGTAAAGAAACAACAGCAACCAGAAACATCAATTAAAAATAGGAGGGTACAATACTCTCAGCACAGAATGGCATGGGCGGCCACAAGGAGAGGAGGGGGGGGAGGAAAATTAAGCAAAAAGGTCGCCATATGCCTCTCTGAACAGATGGGTTTTCAGGGCTTTTTTAAAGGCGGGCAGGGACGCTGCAAGGCGCAGCTCACTAGGTAGTTGGTTCCACAGTGTAGGGCCCACCACAGAGAAAGCGCGGTTATGCCTGAGCGACTTCCGTGCCTCCCTGGGTGTGGCCACCCTAAGTGAGTGTGCCAGCGCCATTCTTGTGGGTCTGGTCCCAGTAGACCTCTGAGAGATATGATCCGACAGGTACTCTGGTCTCAAGCCGTGGAGGGCTTTGAAAGTCAAAACCAGGACCTTGAACCTTATCCGGAGGGCAACGGGAAGCCAATGCAGGCGAGCCAGGACCGGGGTGATGTGCTCGAAACCACGGGCACCCACCAGCAGCCTGGCCGCCACATTCTGCACCCGCTGGAGCCTCCGAACAAGGGTCAAGGGCAACCCCACGTAGAGGGCATTGCAATAGTCGATCCTCGAGATCACGATGGCCTGCCTGACTGTTCTCAGGGAGGACTCATCATGGGGCCTGTCCTTGCCCATTATAGCATCCATACACTGGTCCAGCACTTACACAGTGTTGCTTGTCTCAGATAGCAAGAAGAGGGAAAACAGGGCATCGGTCTGCCTGCCTTTGTTGCAGTGACAGATTAGAGCTGGATGCCATCAGAATTCAGCTCCACTATTGCTGTTCTGATCGTTCCATCAGTATTCTGTGGCTCTAGTTCCACCCCACCCCACTTGGAACCAGAGGAATTGGATAGTTTACACCATTAGTAATAAAAGTAATTAGTAATTGCATATGAAGCCTTGGTGTCAGAGCTTATAGATACAGTGAAGATCCTGGACCACTTGTTGGCTCCTTGTGAGGAGCTTGATGTCCACTTTGAGGGAAAAGTTGCGCTTAGGTACACTATTATTGAATGAGTTTCAGTTATTGAGACCCAAGTATGTGGACAAGGTGCTTGGATCTTTCCGTTCTACCACGATTGTGCTTCAACCTTGCCCTTCTTGGCTAATTGAAAGATCTGCCAGGGGGTTCGCACCTGTGTCCAGGAGACTGTGTATGCCTCTTTTTAAACAGATAGTGGCCCTGTCTGCCTTGAAAGAGGCAGCAATTAGACCACACCTTAAAAAAACCAAACCTGGACCCAGGGCTGGTGGTTAACTACTGACCAGTAGCAAGCCTCCCTTATTTGGGCAAGGTGTTGGAGCAGGTGGTGGCTAGGCAACTTCACGTGCTGCTGGATGAAATGGATTTTCTGGATCCATTTCTGTCAGGTTTCAGGCTGGACTTTGGTACAGAGACTGCCTTGCTCACCCTGTATGTGATGACCTTTGCCAGGAGAGAGACAAGGGGAGTGCGACCCTGTTGATACTCCTGGACCTCTCCGTGGCTTTTGACACCATTGACCATGGCGTCCTGGATAGGCTGGTCAGGTTGGGAGTTGGAGGCACTGCTTTGCGGTGGCTCCGCCCCTTCCTGGCTGACTGTGCACAGAAGGTGTTGCTGGGGGGCAGTTGCTCTGCCCCATGGTGTTTACATCACAGGCTTCCTCAGGGCTCATTATTCCCCCCCCCCATGCTATTAAACATCTACATGGAACCGCTGGGAGAGGTGGTTTCTGTGCTGAACTCTTGTCTGAGCCAGATAATGGACTGGATGAGGGTTAATTGAAACTCAGACAAGACAGCAGTGCTGTTAGTGGCTGCTCTGCCAGACAGACTAAAGACCCATTTCCCTGTTCTGGATAGGGACAGGGTCCCCAACTTGGGGGTGCTCCTTGACCCTGGTCTAACTCTGGAAGCTCAGGTGGACTCGGTGGCCAGGGGCACCTCTCTTCAGCTGCGGAAAATATACCTGCTATACTCCTACCTGGACAAGTGGAACCTCATGACAGTATACATACACTGGTAACATCCCATATTGTTTACTGTAATTTGCTGTACATGGGACAACCTTTAAAGATGGTACAGCGATTGCAACTGGTTCTGAATCACATGGTGCGGCTGGAGAGTGGTAGGGCCGCTAGGGACCATATCACCAATTCTGTATAACCTTCATCAGTTACCAGTTAGCCAGGGCGGCCTCCCGAAAGAGCCACCCCTCAAGGAGGTGAAAGGGATGGCTTGTGGGTATACGTCCTTTTCAGCAGCTGCCTAAGGGTATGGAACACCCTCCCAAGTGAGATCCGCCTGGCGCCAATGCTGATGACGTTTCGGTGCCAGGTAAAAACCTTCCTGTTTCAGAAGTTTTTTTTTTTTTTTAACGGATATAGATTGTGGCTCCTGATGGCATTTTAGTGTTTTGTATTTAAATGTTTTATTGTTTTTAATTGTTCTTTGACATTTTAATGTTTTAATTGTTTTAACTATTCATTTTAATTGTAAAACTCAGGGCTGGTGGTTAACTACTGACCAGTAGCAAACCTCCCTTTTCTTGGCAAGGTGTTGGAGTGGGTGGTGGCCAGACAACTCTAGGCACTGCTGGGTGAAACAGATTTTCTGGATCCATTTCAAATGGGTTTCTGTCCATGTTTTGGTACAGAGACTGCCTTGTCCTCCCTGTACAGTGACCTTCCCCGGGAGAGAGGTGGAGTGCAACCCTGTTGATACTCCTAGACCTCTCAGTGGCTTTCATCACCATCAACCATGGTGTCATTCTGGATAAGCTGGCTGTGTTGGGAGGTGGAGTCACCATTCTGCGGTGGTTCCGCTCCTTCCTGGCCGACCATTTCCAGAAGGTGGTGCTGGCGGCAGTTGCTCTTCCCCAAGGAGTTTATGTCACGGGGTTCCTCAAGGCTCCATACTAGCCCCCATACTGTTTAACATCTACATGGAACTGCTGGGAGAGGTCATCAGGAGGTTTGGGCTGAGGAGTCAGCAATATGCTGACAATACTCAGCTCTGCTTCTCATTTTCCACCAATCTAGGTGAGGCTGTTTCTGTGCTGAACTCATGTCTGGACCAGATAATGGACTGGATGAGGGTTAATAAATTGAAACTCAATCCAGACAAGACAGAAGTGCTGTTAATAGGTGCTTCGCCAGATATGTTAGAGGGCCATCTCCCTGTGCTGGATAGGGTTGCACTCCCCCTAAGGGACAGGGTCTGCAGCTTGGGGGTGCTCCTGGACCCTGATCTAATTCTGGAAGCCCAGGTGCACTCGGTGACCAGGGGTGCCATCAACTGCGGACATTATACCAGCTGTGCCCCTATCTGGACGAACAGAGCCTCATGACAGTTATGCATGCGCTGGTAACATCCCATATTGATTACTGCAATGCGCTCTATGGGGGGCTGCCTTTGAAGACGGGTCGGCGATTGCAACTGGTTCAGAATCATGTGGCACAACTGAGGGATGGTGGGGCCGGCAAGGATCACATCACACCGACTCTATATTATCTACATTGGTTACCAGGTGCTGCCTGAGCCCATTTCAAAGTGTTTGTTTTGACATATAAAGCCTTAAAGAGCTTAGGCCCTAGATACTGGAAGGATTTATTTATTTATTTATTTATTTATTTATTTATTTATTTATTTATTTATTTATTTATTGCATTTATTGCATTTATTGCATTTATATACCGTGCTATCTTCCTACAGGAACTCTAGGGGGTTTACAAGATAAAACCACAAGCTAAAAAACAGTATGATCAAAAAAGAGGAAAGAAAAAAAAAACCTTGGCAGGATGGATCAAGGACAAACGGGGAGAAAGAAAAAAAAAGAAAAAAATTAAAAATATTAAAATAAAATGGTAATTAAATTAAAGGTTGCCATATGCCTCCTTAAAAAGCAAAGTTTTCAATGCCTTTTTGAAGGCAGGCAGGGAGTGTGCAAGGCACAGCTCACTTGGTAGATGGTTCCACAACGTGGGGGCCACCACAGAGAAGGCGCGGTTGCACATGAGCGACTTCCACGCCTCCCTGGGAGTGGCCACCCTGAGTCTGCGACATTCGAGTGGGCCTGGCCTCAGCTGACCTCTGGGCGATACGCTCCAACAGGTATGAACCTACCCTGGCAATTAAGATCTAGCTGGGAGGGGGGGGGGGAGCCATCCCTCAAGGAGGTGAGAGGGGTGGCTTGTAGACATAGGGCCTTTTTGTCAGCTGCCCCCAGGCTATGGAACGCCCTCCAGAGCGAGATCCATCTGGCAGGATATAAACTGTATATATTTATAAATAAATAATAGTTTTTAGGGTATAGGAATTAACCCTCAGTTAAATAGTCACAGGGGTCTTCTAGGCAAGATGCCAGTCACAGAAAATCCACTTCCTTATATGTCTCCGGAAACGTGCAGCGTTGTATCTCAGGAAAAGGGACAATTTTAAACTGCATCTGTTCCCAGTGGAAATAAGGCCCCAAAACAATAAGAACTCCTGTGTCGGTTTATAACAAACTCAAGCCACTGTCTTCTCACTGACTTCTGACTGTTGTCAGTTTTTTGTGCAAAGAATGATTGTTCCATTAAGTAGATAGACCTGCGCTGTGTAGAAGGGTGTGGTTGGCAAGGGATAGTGCCTTCTTTTTCTGGGTAAGCAAGTAACTGAGCTCTTCATGGTAGACCTGATATTATATGATGGATCTAATCAATCCAAATGGCCGTCCTGCCTGTTACATGTAAGTATTCAAGTGTTAACCTGGCTGAAAACTGTCTTACACTTGAAGGTCCTGACATACTTTTGCAGAGGGAATGGTCAGTGGTTTTGGAAAGACAGCCTAATGGCTGACAGTTAATAGATACATGAAGAGCTACTTATTGCCTTGACATGTTCTTCAATGAGATCTTAAGTGATTCACTTCTTTATCATTGGTTTACATGCAGATTGGAGCAAATGACCTTTGCTGCTTTGTCACTTACTTCATTCTCTGTTTATTGAGAGCTCCTAGCAATCTTGATGTTTTCAGAATGCCTGGGTGTTGCACAACAGGAATATTAAAAATGTTCTGATCAGTCTTCAAGTAAATGTTACTCGACTTGATCCGTGTCCAGATTGATGTAATTGGAGTATCCAGAATAATATAGTTGGAAAAACGAAAGGAACGTGATTGTTGGAGTCTACTACAGACCACCCAGTCAAGAAGGTGGAGATGAAACCTTTGATAAACAAATTGCAAGGATTTTTTAAAAAGCCATGATGTAGTAATTAATTCTACTTTTATTTCTATTTTTATTATTTTACTGTATTTTATGTTTTCATTGTATGAATTATGTGAATTTATTAATTGTTGTAAACCGCCCAGAGTGACCTCGCTACCAGATGGGCTGTATAAAAATCCAATAAATAAATAAATAGTAATGGGTGATTTCAGGTATTCTGATAGCTGTTGAGACACAAATTCTGCCAAACATGTGCCTTCCAAGAAATTCCTGGCTTGCATGGCTGATAATTTTCTCCTATTAAAAATGGAGGAAGGGACTAGAGGAAAAGCTATCCTTGATTTGATTCTAACCAACAGAGATGACTTGGTGAAAGCAAAAGAAGCTCTGGGGAGTTCCTGAAAAAGGAGATTCTCAAGGCACAAACACACACAAAAAAATTCCAACAAGTACAATGGTGGAAATCACCATAAAAGACCAATGTGGCTCCACAAAAAGCTCAGGGAGGACATAGAAATAGAGGGTACATACAGTTAATGGAAGGCCAGGCTCCAAAGAAAGTGTACAGACAAGTAGCAAGGAATTAAAAGGTTGGCGTTAGGAAGGAAGAAGATGACAATGAGCTGAGGTTAGCAAGGCAGACAAAGAACAAAACAAAAATTCCCCTGGTATGATCATAGCAAAAGACAGAAAAGAAACAGTGGCTTAGCTGTTCAGTGGGGATGGGAGAATGATAAAAGAAGATAAAGAAAAGGCAGAAGTACTCAACTCCTACTTCAGCTCAGTCTTCTCCCAAAACACAGTCAATGACTTGCCAGGCAAATATGAAGCACAACAAGAAGGGACAGAATTGGAGGTTGAGATGGATAACCAAACAGCCAAGGAGTATTTCAGAACTTGGAGTGAGTTCAATGCCTTGGACCTGGATGAGCTACATCTAAGGTTATTGAAGGAAGTGGCTGAGGTGATCTCAGAACTACTTTTTATGTATTTTCTTAAAATCATAGAGAATCAGTGAAGTGGAGTGATTGGAGGAGGACTTGCATCTCCATCTTCAAAAGGGCAAACAGGAGGTACCAGGGAACTACAGACCAGCCTGAAATCAATCCCAGGGAAAATTATGGAGCAGATTTTAAAATGGTCACTCTGCAAGACCCTTTGAAAACAATGCAGTAATAACAAGAAGCCAACATAGATTTTTTTTTAAGATTAGTCTGGTAGGATTTGTTCTTATCTCATTTATCAGGTAACTTCCATGATAGATGGTGAGGATGCTGTAGATGTAATATATCTTGACTTCAGCAAAACCCTTTACAAAGTGTCCCATGGTATTCTAATTAGGAAGCTGACTAGATGTGAGTTAAATAGAACAGCTGTTAGATGGATACATAGTAAGAAGTCTTGTAGAGCAGTGCTTAAATGGCTGTACTGCAGCTAAAACTGCTCACGACCTGTGGTTCAGTCCCAGGTAGCCACTCAGAGAGTGTTTTAAGTGCTATGGGACAGTATATAAGCAGCATGTTTTGCCCCATAGCACTTAAAACACTCTGTGGGCAGTTTACAATTTAATTATGCAGGCTACACATTGCCCTCCCCAGTGAGGTGGGTACTCATTTTACTGACCTTGGAAGAATAGAAAGCTGAGTAGGGGGTTGGACTTAATGGCCTTATAGGCCCCTTCCAATTCATTCTGCGATTCATATAGTACAATATTGCTGTAAAATTATAAGCAGCTCTGAAACTCGTTTACATGGATCCATATGAAGTTTTGCATAAACTTTTTTGGTGGATGAGCCTTGAAATTGGATTTAGGGTGTGTATAGATGGGAAAATCAATCCCCATTTGTTATTCCAGGATACACAATATGTACCAGTGATATTACCTGTTTATCCATAAAATTCTGCATGACTCTGTTCACCATTTATGGATGTCATAAAAAAAGATATCCATAAATGGATGAAAAAAAATTTCAAGAAACTTTGGATGGGGAGACAGGAAAAAAAGGGAAAACTGTTTTTCCAAATTGTTTCATTCTTCTCCAAAGCCCCCCCCCCCATTCCCCGGGCTTCCAGAATTCTAGAACAATTCATGTACAGTAATACCTTGGTTTATGAGAATAATTCATTCCAGAAACATGCTTGTAAACCAAAACACTCTTATATCAAAGCAAATTTCCCCATAAGAAATAATGGAAACTCAGATTATTCGTTCTGGGGTCCCATAGACCACATACTATACACACAAAATGCCAAAACTCACAAAAGAAGTTGGCTAGAAGTGCACCTCCAAATCATGGCTTAGGTACCTGGCTGCGGAATCTGCTCTGCTTTGGACTAACAACTGAGTTTTACTCTTTATTTTTAATGTGACAATAATAAAATGCAGTTTGTAGCCCTATACACAATAGGGCTAGAAATGGTTTGAAAAAAATAAACTTGAAAACAAATTAAAGAAAAATATAAAGAAAAATAAAACCCTAACCTGCACTTATGTTTGAAATTGCTCCTGGCTGATGCAAGGGGCACTTTTATTTCTCTCTCCTCCCTCTTCTTTGGAGGCTGCCTGAGATGGAACGTTCCAGACAATCACCCCCAATCCAGCATAGGGAGGGAGGGAGAGCCACCATTAGCTCACTTGAGATCATGTGACCTACCCCAGTGCTTGTATATCAAGACATTGCTTGTTGATCAAGGCAGAAATTAGAAGAAATGTTAGCTTGCCTTGCAAAACACTCTAAAACCAGGTTACTCTTAAACCAAGGTATTACTATATTGTGAATACCCCAGTGCATCCTTGTATGTGAGTTTGGTGAACGCTTTTCATGTTAGTCCAATTTAGAATAGCTCCTGCACTGGTTCATGCTGCATTACTGGTTTCTCCAAATTCCATTAAATAGAAGCTTATATTCGTTGGTCGTGGTATTATGCCTGCCCCTATTAATTCATTTTTAAAAGCTTGTGTCCTGCCTCACCACTGAAGATGCATAAGGCAGCTAACTATAGCAGAGACTTTAAGAACAGGACATTTCTATTTGTGTTGTCCTAACTTCAAATTACCAATGAGAAGAAATGTGGTGAGTTAAATAAAATAAATTAAGTCAAAAATCAAACTGGGGGGGGGGGTTAAATTTAAACATAAACTGGCCTAACAGTTTTGTTAAGTATTGACAAACCAGTTGAGCATGTTACCACTTCTCTTCTGCATTGCTGTATGTATTCCACAGATCTGCTATCTTCAAGACACTGGAAGAACTGGTATAGTACATTTTAAATAAACATTTTGGGCACCCTTCTGCAGAAATTCAAGAGTATTCTACAGGTGATACCTTTATAGTCCACTAATAAAGTAGCAAAAAATCCTTGCAAGCTTTTGAGGGCATGCCCCCTTTTTCAAAGCAAGTACCAAAAGTCCAAACATGGCAAAAGATTCTTAATGTTCTTAGCAATATGATGTGGTTTGCAAGGCTGTCTTCTTAGAAACGTTCTGCCTCAGCTGCTTTACAGTGGTGCCTAGAACTGTGATTCATAACCCTTGCCCATTTGTCTTTTAGGTCAAGAGCGGTTTGGCAATATGACCCGAGTGTACTATAAAGAAGCAGTAGGAGCTTTTGTAGTCTTTGATGTCACCCGAGGATCAACCTTTGAGGCAGTTTCCAAGTGGAAACATGACTTGGACAGTAAAGTGCTTCTGCCAAACGGCAGCCCAATCCCTGCTGTGCTGCTCGCCAACAAATCTGATCAGAAGCAAGAAACTGAACCAAATCTTTCTAATATGGACCAGTTTTGCAAAGAAGGAGGTTTTGCTGGGTGGTTTGAAACCTCTGCTAAGGTAAGAATAAACACAAATATCGTGGCTCCAAGCTTTTTAACCTGTATCTGCAATTTTAAAAAATGGTTTTCAAACATGCCCCACCCACCTCTAAATATCCTATTTTTTAAAATGTCCTACTTCTGTCTCTTGTATCGGCCTTGGGGGTGGGGATGCAGTTTTACAGAAATGCCAGAGTACTTCCCAGCTAGGTTTAATTATTTCAGTATGGGCAGAAGTCCTGTTGGTTTGTTACTCAGGAGTAAATGAAATCAATGACAAATTGTACCTTACTAGGAAGGTATCAGATGCATGGCTGGTTGTGTGGCACTTTGTTAAATTAGCTGCAATTTGTCACCGCAAATTTGTCACATGGCTTCACTTGCTCTGGAGTAAAATCCCAATCGACTTCTAGCTGCTGAATCTTAAACTCCTCCTAGCTGCTGCTTTTTTCAAGGTGTATTACCTATGTATTCTTCATTTCTCTATGTTAGTGGCAGCGTAGATTGTGGCAATGTATATTGTGAGGTGGACTGGATAGCTCAGTGAGTTTGATTTAAACTCCTCTGAGCTGCTGGAGTGTGTGTGTGCTGTGTCATAACAGTCATGACTGACTCTTCGTGACTCCATGTCCATGGAGTTTTCTGGACAGGAATACTGAAGTGGCTTGCCAGTTTCTACTCCAGGCGCCTACAACACCTGGTATTCCCTGGTGGTCTCCCATCCAAGTACTAACCAGGGCTGACGCTGCTTAGCTTCCAAAATCAGATGAGATCAGATGTGCTTGGGGCATCTAGGCAGCTGAGCTGCTGGACTAGGAACTGGCAAGCCACTCCAGTGCTTTTGCCAAGAAAACTCCATGGGCACGGGATCACAAAGAGTACAGTCACAACTGTAATGACACAACACACACACATAGCCTTGAACAAACAGCATAGCCTCCGGGTACCCTCCAGAAGAAAGCAACAGTAAATTACTTCCAAATACTCTATACCTAGAAACTCTGGAAAGCATCACCGTAACTTGGTGTTTACTTAACATCACATAATACTTATTATATACTGTGAACACTACCAAGCACTTACAACAGAAAAACAACTAATTTAACAGAGCCAAGTACTTGCTTCCTCATTCCAACAGTAGAGAAAAAAGACACACACACCCAGTTGTTTACCTAAATCACCAATTTTGAGAGATGCCACACTTCTCAACCCCATACCAATCCAGTCTTTTATCACAAAGGTCAATAAATTGTTTTCACTGTAAAAAGCCATGACCCGGAACTTAGATATTATCTCTCTTGGGGAGAGAGAATTTCTAAAGCACTAAACAATGTTTTGGGTCAAGCTGATGCTACAGCAGTAAAACCTTCAGTAATACTAGCCTTAGGTGGAGTTTCATGCTGTCTCGCCATCCATCATTTATAGCGACATGGCTAAATATAAGGGGAGCTGTGAATGAGTTTAAAAAGCCAAGTGTGCTGCTTCTTTACTGCCCCACAGCACTTCACAGACTCTAGTTGGTTTGCATAAGTTAATTATGCAGACTACTCGATGCTCAATGCAACGTGGGTACTAGTTTTTATTAACCTGGGAAGGCTGGAAGGCTGAATGAACCATGAGCTGGATACCTGGGATTGAACCCTGGTTTTGAGCAGAGTTCAGGCTGCAGTACTGCAATTTAATCATTGCACCATAAGGCCCCTATGAGTAAAATAATAAGTTTTGAAATAAGCCCAGTGAACAAGATAATAAGACCATAAGCTGGCAGGTAAACACAATCTTGCGCTCTAATTTGCCAGTACCGCTGCTGGTAAATTTTCTGGTGCTTGTTTTTAGAGTAAGCTGATGGTTAAGTGAACATGATCAGATCCCTATAATACCTGTTTGACAAGTATACGGGGTGAACTTTAGGGAAGTACAACAAGCTATCCTTTCTAGTTTTCACGTGATATTATCAATTGCTCAACTTTCTTTTACACATATTTAATTCCCATACGATGGGTTAGCTAATACCCACACAAATTGTCATCTGGCTGTGTAATTCTGTGGTTTCTGATGCTCACATGTTTAGTCATATGGAGAAGGAAAAGAATAAACAATCAGATTCCATCAGAAGAAAAACTAGAGCCAGCTTTGGAATCCTGGCTGTTCTTCTGATTAAGAAACACATTAGGCCAGGAAAGAGTAACTGCTGATACCAATGCTCCTGTGCATGTGACCTTTGAAATAAATGAGTCCCACTTTTTGGGTAATCACACTGCTGCTGGCTTTGAAAATGGCAATCACATTGTTGCTTGCTTGAACAACCATTACATGACCAATTACAAGCCAGTTCCTCGTGATAAATATGCAAAGGGGCATTTGATCATCACCCAAAAGATATGTGCAGGAAATCTGAGTGTTCACATAAGTCCTCTTATTCCTAAGAAGAGAATGTTGAGCTCAAAGGTTTGCAGGAAGGCCTCCTGTTCTAAGCATCCCCAGTTAGAAGGACCCGAGGTACGAGGGTCGTTGCTCCATCCAGACCCAGTTTTACCTATATAATTACAGTAATATCTCTTAAGACGAATGGCCCCAAGATGAAAAACTCAGAAGATGAATAAAATTTCTGGGAATAGGGTTGCTTCACAAGGTGAACATTCCCCATGGGATGCTTCACAGGATGCATTGCGCCCCTGTAGTTTGTTGAGGGGTGGGAGGAGGTTTTTACATCAAGTTTTGGAGCCATTCTGGACATTGTTTTGTAGCGGGTTTTGGACGTTTAGAACTTGGAAAGGTAGGGAGCTGTTTCCTTACTTTTGTGTGTGTGTTTGCATTGTTTTTCATTGCACTTTTGGCGGGAACGACCTGGGGCATTGCTTTTCATTGCACTTTTGGTGCAAACAGGCTGGAATTTGTCTTGCTGCTTGCTTTTGTTCATGTTTGCATTGCATTGCGGGGGAGGTTCCGGGTGTGTGTGTCCAGCTCTGCATGCCTTTAAAGTCCACTTTATAAAGAGGTCAGGGGGGAAAGGGTTTATTTGGCCTTTTTTCAGACCTCTGGAACAGATTAATCGGTTTCACAGGATGAATTTTTTATATTACAGAATGACTCCTAGAATGAATTACATTTGTCTTAAGAGGCACCACTGTACTTGAGTTTGAATTGAGGTTCATATTTGAACATCTAATTGAATGAAATGCACATGCTATCTATCCAATGCTGCACTGCATTCAGACAGGCATCCACATCCAGTCCTTATATGCAACTACACTGTCCAAAGTAGGAAGGAAAAAAATGGTCTGTAAAGTTGTCAAGAAATGATATGGTCTGGATAGTAAAATACACAAATGTTTCCTCTTCTCCAGTTTAAAATGATGGTACAAGGAGGGGATTCACTGGTCCTGATGTTCATCATGGAATCTCTGACCTGCTGCAATCATTCAGTTAAAAAAAAACAAACCACCCCTACTGCCCCAAATGGTGTTGCTGGACCATGCTGGGGATGTGTCAAAAAGGAGAAAGACAGCTAATTTTACATTGTTGTTTTCCCCATATAACTTTGGCATTCATCTAAAAATCACTTCCCAGTGTAGCGGTGGTTGTAAGTTAAAGGTAAACATAAAGGTTTCTCCCGCATTTGTGTGCTAGTCGTGTCCAACTCGAGGGGTGGTGGTAATCTCTGTTTCCAAGCCAAAGAGCCAGTGTTGTGCAAGTCTGGGGCCATGTGGCCGGCATGGCTGAACGCATTTTTGCGCACAGAACCTTCCCGCTTTTTTACAGTGGTACCTATTTATCTACTTGCATTTACATGCTTTCGAAGTGCTAGTTTGGCAGGAGTTGGGATTAACAGCAGGAACTTACTCCGCTGCGTGGCACCCAGGATTCGAATTGCGGAGCTGCTGACTTTGCAGCCGACAGTTTCAGTGCTCCAGCCCGCTGAGCCACCTGGTTATAAGTTTCACTTGCCTTAATCCTCAACCAGTTGCATAAAGACTGAAATAAGGACTTTGTTGATAAATTGATATCAAGGCATCTGTTATAAAGTACCAATGTTTATATACAGTAGCACTTGTGTGCTGAAGAGATGGTGTTTTGTGCCATCTGGTCTCTTCTCTATGGAAAAGCATTTAACTTGGCTTACGGTTTTCACAGGATAATATCAACATTGATGAAGCGGCTCGATTCTTGGTGGAAAACATCCTTGCAAACCTCAAAGCCTTTCCTAATGAAGAAAACGATGTTGGAAAACTAAAACTGGACCTGGATCCCATGAAAGCAGAAAGTAAATCTCAGTGCTGTTAGTTGCAGTTTTTTTTTATCTTTTAATGATCTACTATGTGAGAGCAGCAGAGTTTTTGCTTCTCAAAATGGACAGCTGCAATGGTGCTTTTTCACAATCCTGGCGGTGGGTGGGTTCTGATTTCTTCGAGTTGGTCACACTCCAGGTGTTTACACATCTCCCCCCCCCTTTAAGTAGGAGTGCAAAATTACTATGGACATGATGCCATTTATGAATCATTTAGCACAGTTGAAAGCGGACATCCAAGTTTTTAAAACAATTATCCTGTAAGGATTCATTGTGAGAAACTCTGTCCAAACATTTGCCCATCACAGGGCAGTTTCAGAAAGAAGTGTTATTCATTCTGAATGTTAACTTTGTTAAGCACTATTTTGTTCCTTTTTGCTTATTTCCCTTTGTGTGCACCGTCTTTCCTTTGGCCTCTCTTTTATCACTTTTTTCACTTTGCATTCTATGCAACACATATTTTCAAGTAACAGGACTAACGCTAAGCATCCAAAGGCATACCTTATTTCCAGTGTCACCTAAATTATGGCACAGTTTGCTGGACGGAAGGATGGGAAAATAAATCTGGTGTAAAAAGGATTGTGAATATCTGTGCTACCCGCAACAAATAAGAATTCATTTCTGACGGTCATATATTTAGATAATGGAACTAATACACATTTTAGTATTCTTGCATGTGCTAAGCAATAATGTCCACAGCCAAAGGCAAGTTACCTCTTCTTTACACAAACACAGTCTCCTAGATCATTTGGGATGAAAGTTAACTGTCTTGAACAAGCTGTCACTCTCATTCATTCATAGAGAAAAGCACATGTTAATGCAGAAAGCTACATTTTACTAAACCTCCTTTTCTTAATAATTGTATAACCCTTGTGTTTTGCCACTTTTTAACACTTGAATTTAGCTATGATTAGGGTATTGTGTCTTTTTGCCCCAGGATAAGTTGCAAATGTATAATGTGTTATTGGCTTATCTATTGCTAGCAACCCTAAGGTTGTAAAAAAACACAGGTATAACAAAAGGAATAAGATGCTTGTCTGTCTTGGATTGTTGGAACGCTGACTGTCCATGAAAGTTTAGAGGAAAGCCTGTGGAGAATAATATCTGCTGCTTACTGCACACTGGGGTTGAACCTACGAGTCCTCTTTATGTTATACTAATCTACTATAGCCTGCCAGCTGCTCCTAGTATGCAATTCCAAACTTTCCTCAGGTTGAAACTGGATCACAAACAGGCTTTTATGTGCCGGAAAAATAAATGAAATGCCATGTAAACGTTTTTATAGTACAAAAACTTAGAATTTTTATAAGGTACTTTTTGGCACTTTGGCACTTGAAAAAAAATTCCAAAGACCAATTTTTGTTGGCTGCACTTTGTAAAAATTTCCCCAAGGTGAAACATATTTTTAATTGTGATTTGCTTCTATGTTCAGGGTTGAGCTTAAGCAACTTGTGGTTTTTATGAACAAAACTGAATGCTTAATAAAGGAGAAGAATAAACACAGAGACTGAGAAAAGATAGAAAACTTTCACAGCTTTACTAGGCGAGATCACAGCTGTCGTTCCTAAAGCTGAAATAGTAGCTATCAGTAAAGTACATAAAGAGACCTTCAGCAGCCTTTTCTTGTCCCATTTCATACAATAGTTCTCAGGGTAGAAAAATATCTATACAGTACTGTCTTTGTAGAGCTGTAACAACTTCAAGTGCCAGAGAATCAAACACTGCTTGCTGATACTTGTACAGTATCGCTGATGCTTTATTGACCTGTACACCAAATGAGGGTATATATGTTTATTGGCAATTGATGTTGTCAAAAGAGAGAGAAATTGAATATGTGCCAATGCTATTAATGACCTTGAGAAAGATATATCATTAACAGCCCTACTCTTCTAGCAAACTAAAACTCACTACATACTTTATTGAGACGACGTTAATGAAGCCATGCAGATGATACCGTATAACTGATAGAAAATGGATATGACATAAAATGACAACCGATGAAGTTTGAAGAGGGTGCAGAAGACAGAAGCTGAAACCAAGACATTCCACCACACTATGTTCTAGTAGAAAACTCTTCTTAAAAACATGAGTCAGTGGATGGGATATGCATGTCGAGGATGGTACAGACTGACAAATTCTTGTCCCCCTTAGAGGTTGTCGACCCTGAATTAAAATATGTTTTGGGTGGCACTGAAGTCAATACACTAAAATTCTGATCAGTTTGAGATCAAGCATCTTTTAGCACCTGAGCATCTAATCATTTATTTTGAAGGGGAAATCACTTTCTCAGGATGTAAGAAAATATATATTTATTTCAGTTTAAAATACTTGAATGTGGGTTGGCTTGAATTTATAGCCACCTTCAGGGTGGTAAACCATAAAAGAGACAACACAACACTTTTACATCTTTATATTACAAGCCATATGAGCACCTAAAGCATTAATGCATGTTTTTCCAAAAAGAGAATGTTCACCCAACATATTTTTAATCACATTTAATGACAAACATAGCCAGTATCATTAATACCTTATGGCACAGTGGGAATAATTCTATTCATGGAGGTTATCTTAACTCAGCTGTTGTTCAGGGTCACGGATTAACCCACGGAGCGACCCCGAACAACACTGGAGTAAGATAACATCCATAAATAGGAGGTATTTCGCCCCTATGTCAAGCAATCTGTTTGAACTAGGGATAGACCAAGAGAGAGAGAGAAATAAGAAATGTAACAGTATAAAATATGATGGCTACATTTGTCAATGAATTGTGATTAATAATATTATGGATGAAGATTTATGAACAAACTATATTAACGGTTTAGGTTGTTATGTACATTTATTTATTTATTTATTTTATATACCACCCATCTGGCTGCCAAGGGCAGTGTAGAACAAAAATCAAGACAATAAGTATCAAATTACACAAGATACTTTGAATCAGTAAAGGAGACATGATAATTTAAATTTTAAAATACAATAGAAAAAACACTAACATACAACAAAAATAAAAAAAATTGCATTCTTACATGCATTATAATGTATGAATACAAAAATGTTAATGGATTGTCCCCTTTCATTTTTTTAGTTTGTTTTCCATATACAGTACATCCTCTAAAGAGGACCATAAATTCAGGCTGAAATGCATTGAGTACTTTTAAATTGAAACAAAGTCTGATATATTTTCTCACATTGTGAGTCTGCTTTAGAATTAGTTTTGATGGATAGCCAGTTCCTTTTGGTTTTCCTTTTTTCCTTTTTTTTCCATTCACTCGTTTAGTATCTTCATATGTGGAGCAACTGATGTTATATTTAGTGTTAGAAAGCAAGGGCATTTTTTCTGCCATTTCAGGAATGAGTGACATAGCACTGCAACTTTTTCATTCTGTTTCTTCATGAAAATGCAACTCACATTTAAAAATTGAGTGCCTCTCGTCTTGTACATAAAACAAATGGAAAAAATATAACTAGCACATGGAATTAAATCAGAAAAAAGAACATGTATGTTGGAATGACTTCTGGCTGCAGCACTTAGTCTTGGTCCTTGGAAATTTGCTCAGATTACTATTGTTGATGTAATTTGCTATGCCTAATTGCAGCTAATTGACAAGGTTCTCAGTTGCGTCTGAGATGCATGCCTGGTTACATGCCAGTTCTGCAGCTGCGATTTAGCCCAACATCTCATCAAATAGCCACTGCAAATTATGCGAACATCTCTAGGACTCCCAACATCAAGAGGCAAGCTGCTGCAACAGGTGATTAATTTGGTCATTAAAGAATAAACAAGGACTTTCACATTTAATTATTCACAACCAATTCCTATTTATGGAATCTTTGGATAAAAGATTTTTCTAGGCGGATACAGAGGTGTTGCTAAAAGCAGTGTCCTATGATAGTGTATTTCACAATTGGAGCTTGTATAGATTGCCTTCCTGCTAAGTGCTAAAACTAGGTTTGTTTCCTATTTCAGCTCTTTAGCCAGAGTCCTCTTGTGTGACATGATTGGATAAGAACAATTGGGCAAGAGCCGCTAGCTATCTTTCTGGCTTCCTGTTCTATCCAGCCATTTCCTAACTGCACAGTGGATCATGGGACATATTTAAAAAAGACACATTTGTGTGAGTGCCTTTAACATGTCTGAAAAAACAAAACAGGATTTTGGCCTTCATTACTTGTAACTGTTCTTGAAGTGTGTGGTCAGTGCATGGTGACATATGCCAGAACCATTATAGCATGACATATATCAATAATGAAAGAGAAGACTTCTCTATTCTCTTCAGCTTTTTGCCCCTTGACTTTGCTAGTAGATTAAAGTAAATATTACAGTACTTAGGACTGATGAGGTAAAGTAGTGCAAGTTGCTTGGATGAGCAGCAAAATGTTTCAGTCTCTCAAGAAAAAGAAGTCCAGTTGCCATGACTCAACTTCCAGATTCCCTCTCTGTTCAATGTCTTTTAGACTTAAATTCAGAATCACTACCTTGAGTTGCCGAATGTGACATGAGACAATGTTATCTTGGCCATAAATTTCCAATGGCAAGCACAGTAACAGTGTCAGCAGCTAAACCATCCTTGTCTTGCTGTGGCTTGGGGCAAATCCCCAAAAATCCTTGAATCAGAGCAAGCTGCCGATCGCCAATCAGTACAACACAAGGGAGAGATTCCAATCGATTGGTTTCTTCCTCTGCGCAAAGTAGCGGAGGAAAGACTCTCCAACACACCAGAAGAGAGATCCCACCACCACCACACACACACATCCTGTTCTTCACAATCTTATATTCAAAGCTTGTTAGTTTCTTTCCACCAATCACAACATTCGACAGCGGTTTTACAACTTATGTGGGGCGCATTCCCATTACTCACCCTCCTCATCCCTCTCCTCATCAGTGCCCTTGCTTCTTCCTGTCTCTCCCCCCCCCCCCGAACTATGCGCTTGTTCTTCTCCTTTTGTGCTGGCATAAGCATTTAAAAGCATTTCAGCAAAGTTCAACATGGCTTCACCTTTGCTTAACAGTTTTTTTTACAAAAATCATAGCTCCTGACCCTTCAGTCTGAGCACCATGTAGTGCTGTCCCAAAAAATATTATTTTTAAATTTGAAGGGTAAACTACATTCTTTCCCACTTAATCCAGTTTTGAGACTTTGCTAGATTGACTGTTGACAATTGTGTGCAGAAGATCCATCTGCGATAAAATGGCCACCATTAAGGGGCTGAGGAGAATCTCTGTCTGAAAGCTTGAATACTGTTGCAATTCTTGACTGAACACAGCAAATCTGATTAATGGCCTGATGTGACATGAGGCCTCAACATTGTGTTATAGATATTCATTTGTTTCTTAACACATATATTTGACTTTTCTTAGAAAAATGTGTTGTACATGAATCCAAATTTTAATGAAGCCACTGTCAAAATGGTTTAAATTGATACATTTTATTATATATTTAGAACGGTACCAAAGTAAACTCCAAAGCCCATAAAGACTTTCTCTCATGTTTTAATTTTTTAACAATAGCTCAGAGGTTTAGGTCTCTGGCTGTGGAGCCAGAGGTTGGGAGTTCAATTCCCCACGGCACCTTTAATTCATAGAGCCAGAGTGGCCCAGAGTAAAAGTCATACAGTCCCAGTGTGCCCCCAGAAAAAGGGAACGGTAAACCACTTCTCAGTATTTTCCTCCTGAAAAAAAAAAAAAAACCTGAAAGGGTTGCTATAAGTCAGAAATAACTTGATGACACATTGTTATTTTTAATAATAGATTCTTCAGAGCTACAGTACTGTGTATTCCTAAATAAGAATGGTCTTCATTGCTGGCATTCCAAGTTGTACATCTCCTCCAAGTGCTTACCTCATGTTGAGTACCTATGAGAGAAAGATGCTCAGTTAAGATTCCATCTCTCTGGATCTCTAGCTTACAAAACACCAATTAAATGTTTAGCCTTAGAATGTATCAGCAATCCAAGATGTCCATACAGTAAGCAAGAGATGTAGTCCAGCCAAGATATTGAGAAGTTTCTGGATTTTTTAAAAGAGTTGTTTTTATGAAGTTAAAGTGTGACCGTGCCAGTATACCAGATGAAAAACACTGCCAGATAAGGAGCACTAGTTATGTTAGAAATGGCCACTTGTGAGGTCAGCTGGCTGTCCAAAAGTCACATAGTCCCTAGACCACATTCAAGCTGGAATGTGACCAGCACGTCTACTAGCTATTGCCTATTCACATCATATCTAAAGTGAGCTTCAGTTGTATTTACTGTTGTTGAATTCACTGCCTAACTAGATGTCCAAAAGGAGTTTGTGACCTCTGATAACCAATGGAAATGTTGAACATCAAGGAGTATAATTGTATATGGTAGGCATCAGATTCCAAACACCATCAACCACTGGTTACAGGTAGACATGAAAACAGTATTAAAGAAGTTGACATTGAATGTAGATATTAAATGGGATACAAGAAGCAGCCGGTAGACTTGACTCTTGTGGGACAAAGCCGTAGCTTTCCAGCACCACCTTCTGGAACTGAACAGAGCATGAAGAAGGATAGCTTGTGAAAAGTAGTGCCCCAAAGAATCTCCAGATCCACAAGGTAGTTTGGTACAATGGATGCTTAAGTTTAATATTCCATTAATATAAATGGAGAAGCTGCTAAGTCAAGGAATTTCAAAGTAATCAGCTGTGACATGTCCTGACTTCTTTTTCTCTGTTGCCTCCCTGCTGCCTGCATACTTTCCTTGAAACATGACGCAGTATTAAATTATAGTATGCATGTTTGTATACACAAAATCTGCTTTACCACATTACTTGCTCTGACTCCTGGGACTCGAAAGTGGCACAACAGTTGTTTTCCTCTGAAGAATTTTGTTTCCTGAGGATTGGTCTTTCTGTAGAGATTAAAACAGACGAATTGGTCTCTTTCTCATTCCGTTGGTCCTTTGAGAATATGGAAGTCAGAGCCATCTGCCTTATGACTTAAATGTGCAATCCTGACTATGTCTACTTAGATATTTGAAATGAAGCTCCTTTTCCCTCAGTGGGATCTGCACCAAGGTAAATGTGTACAGTATCATAGCCTTATCTGACTTATGGATGGTCAAGTATTTGCTCTGTTTGCAGGATCGCTATAACAATATTTGAGACCTATTCAAAATTATCCACCGGGGGGGGGGGTTGGATGAAGAAACACTTGTAAAATGAATAATATGTGGGTTATGCCCACACCAGCTGTTTTACATGGAATACGCTCTGTATCGTAGCAGTGGTACATGTATCTTGTGTGTTCTCCCTGATCTGGGGTTTGCTTTTGCACTTTGTTGTGGTTCATTATTGTAGTCATGCACAATGTGGAGGTCCAAAACAAAACCTGAGTAAGTTACTCTCTTGGTATACAACTCCCAGTATTTCCTCTAGCCAGTTTGGCCTGAATTTCCGAAAACTTGTAGGAGATTTTGCACCCAAAAGTAACTTCTCCAGGTTCTAGTTCTAAATTATCTGTCCCAAACTGGGGGTATGATTTAGTTGCTTAAATGATGCAGCTTTCCCCCACAAATTGCTTTATGGTGCAATAGAGCCTAGTCTTTCTGCTTAGAGCAAGTGTATGGCTATAAAACTAGGCAATATATGAGTTATTTCAGAGAACAGCTATATCCACATCCAGTCTATGTGTCACTATCACTACTGTGGAGCCAGGGAGATAAGGCTCTTTTAATCCACAGAGAAACCCATCTATGTCATGCCTGTGCCTGTTTTTAGGGAATAGAACATGTCTTTTACATTGTATTTAGAAAAAGATTTTGGTGGGGAAGCATTTGTTTGAGTCTTGTGCTTAGATTTGGTTCTCCATGGTCTTCTTGCAGCATTCTTGTTTAATAAAATGTCTCGTTTGTCTATTTGCTTATATATTTCTTGTATTTTGTAGCAATAAACTTTTCAGTCAGTGTGTTTGGCTCATGTCTTCAGTGTCTGAAATAAGTTAATTGCAGCCTCCGGTGTGAACCACATCTCTATCAGTTTGTTCTTGAAATCATCATTCAATACAATAAAGATCTCATTGATTGAGGGAGGGAGTAATAAGGCCCCCTTCTGCTCCAAAGCAGCTTTCCCCCCTTTTTATTATTTGAGGAAAGCAGTGAAGCCATATCATTATGTCCAGAGGTGTTATGATGTTACTATGTAAAGGTTCCTCCAGGCCCTTTGCACAGTCAAAAGGAGCAACTACTTAAAGCAGTACAGAGAAAGAAGAAATAACAGGCTAATGGATTAAATTTAGGAAAGGCCTTTTACAGAGGAAATCGTACTGTTTTAACTGCTGGATATATGTAATTTAGGAGAGATTTTATGTTGATTGAACTTGGGAGATGTTCTTTCTCATTCCTATAATCACTTGTTGCCTTGAAAGGAAGCTGAAGGACCTCATTTTTTCTTAATCCAATGATCTGGGATGATTCAAGTTGGCCTCTAAAATAAGACTGAAAGATATTCTTCCATATGAATATCATCCAAAAAGTTACTGATTTAGATGCCAGTAATGTTAATCTTATTACAGTATGGTTGAGTCTTTGCTGTGGGGTATCAAACAAATCAAATAATTCACAACTTGAGATGGGCACGAAACGAAAAATGAAATGCTGTTTTGCCGTTTTGTTAGGAAACAAAACAAAACAAGAAAGCAGCATTTCATTACAGATGAGATGAAATGGTCCCCCCACCCCCCGGAAATGAATGGTTTTGTTCCATCTATCTGCAAAAGGGTCCCTTACCTGCTGGGTTTGCAATGAACTGCCACCATGGTGCTCCCTTCCTTGCTTCAGGCTTCCTCTCAGCTGAGAGATGGGGTAGGGGTGACTCCCCTGGGTCCTAGAGGCACCAGATTTGGTGCCAGAGAGCCATTTTCAGAGGGGTCCGGCAGAGCTATCATTGGCTGTACCCCTTTAAAAATGGTCCAGTCACCACCATAGAGTCCCTGTGGCGCGGACTGGGCCATTTTTAAATGGGTATAGCCAATGACAGCTCAGCTGGATCGCTCTGAACATGGCCCGGTCACCACCACAGGAGCCCCACACTGGCAACTGGGCCACTTTTAAAGGAGTGCAGCCAAGCTGTCATCGGCTGTACCCCTTGGAAAATGGCCCAGACACCACCGGGGGAATCTCCTGGTGGCGACTGGGCCATTTTTAAAGGGGTCTATCTGATAACACCTTGGCTTGACTCCTCTATGGCTAGGTCGCCACTGCGGGAGCCAACTATCATAACATATGAAGAGCCATGCTGGATCCGGCTAAAGGCCCATCTAGTCCAGCTTCCTGTATCTCACAGTGGCCCCACCAGATGCGTCTGCGAGTGCACGAGATTAGATAACTGTCTCCTGGTACCACTCCCCTGCATCTGGCCCTTGAATACCCTGGTTTTAAGCCTGAAGATTACACATTTCACTCATGTGATGGACTTTTCCTACAGGAATCTGTCCAATCCTCTTTTGAAGGCATCCAGGCCAGATGCCATCACCACATCCTGTGGCAGGGAGTTCCACAGACTAACAGCATGCTGGGCAAAAATATTTTCTTTTGTCTGTTCTCACTCTCCCAATCCTCAATTTGAGTGGATGTTCTGGTATTTTGTGAGAGGAAGAAGAGCGTCCCTCTACCCACTTTTTTCATGCCCTGAATAATTTTGTACATCTCAATCATATCCCCCGTCAGGCACTTTTTTCCAGACCAAAGAGCCCCAAATGCTGTAGCTTTTCCTCATAAGGGAGGTCCCCCAGCCCAGTAATCATTTTAGTCGCTCTCTTCTGGGTATTTTCCAGTTCCACTCCACCAGTATCACTTCCACCATCCCTTGTGGTGTTCAGCAGAATAAAGTGACATGCAAGAAAGATAAATCACAATCCAGTAGAATATTCTCAGCACACTGTGCATGTTCTCTCTTCCGTGCCTCTGACGAAATGAAGTTAATACAGTTCTATACTAAATGGGTTATTTCAAATACGGAGGTCCTTCTCTTCCAATACAACTCTGTTACCCCTTTGGAATCTCATCATGTAAAGTAAGAAGCTAAGCGTGTATGTTATCAATGTAAACAGGGTATTGGTCTATCTTGGTAAAAATATCAATCTACGTCCCTTTGCAAGTTATCAATAGATTGGAAATCCACTTCAGTCCCGGAAATGCCGATAAAGACAACACTTGTGGTGGCGGGGTGTATGAGAGAGACATTCTTATCTCTTTCTACCGGAAGTAAGTAGGCTCGTCACTCTACTCTTTACTCTATCTCTATGATCAAATGAGCCCGGGAATGTTTCTTAGCAACGGTGCGGACGCTGCTGCTGCTGCTTCCTGGGAGGAAAAAGCGAGTTTTCGCAAAGTCTGCTGAGAATCAAGCCATGTCGAAATTAACCAAAAAGAAGGAGCTGGTGAGAAGTAACAACTTTCTCCAGACTACTAAAGAGTAAGATTCCTGACCTTTTCTGGGGATCGTTTTTTCTTACCCCTCCCTTCCGCCCTTTCCAACTTGGAAGGAAAATGAAGTGCCACAAAGGGGTGGGGAAAGCCACCCAGTCTCCTCAGTTTTGGGGGGAGCCACCCCAGGATAAATATCTCACTGAAATACATCTTTGTATTTAAAGAACAGGTTGTGTGGCATGTTTGAAGTAATGCTGGCAAGAGTGCCTCGGGGCATAACCAGAAGGTGCTACCTTTATCAATTTTCTCCTCCTCCCCACCCCTTGTTCCTCTACTGTTATAGTGAGAATTTCCAAGGGTTTGCCTGCCTGCCTGCCTGTTTGTTTCTGTAGACGTGGACTCTTCTCTTTTTATGAATGGACTGTTGTGTGCTATCAACTTGCCTCCGACTTATGGCGACCCTATTGCAGCCTGTCCTGGTCCTCAACAGCTTTGCTCAGCTCTTGTAAATTCAAGCCTGACCCAATAAGGAGATGGATTGACTCTGAAAAGAAAAGTCACAAGCTTTGGTCACAACAGCTGAGAAGGGCAGCTGAGGGCAGGACAAATGAAGACCCCCCCCCATTCAAAGGGTTGCCATAAGTTGGAGGCAACTTGATAGCGTACAACAAGAAGAACTTAAGATGTACCCAATGTTGTGTGTAACGGATAGAATAATGGAATAAGACTCAGGAGGTCTGAATTGCATTCAACAGATCTGACACAGAGACTCACATATGTGTGCATGACTGGTAAAACTACTTCTTAAATACCTCACTTACCCTGAAAACCCTCTTGGGGTTGCTGTAAGTCAGATCTGACATGAGAACACATAACAGCAAAGAATGTAAGGCTACTTTTGATAGGTCAGGTAAAAGATTCACCAGCCCCAGTACTCTTAATGCTGGCAGGGGCTAGCCAGATACTCTAGGCTACATGGTAATAGTCCTCAGAGACTAAGAAATGAAATATATTCTACTTCCGATCATCATCACTAGTTGCAACTAACACATGGGTCATTTATGTATTTTTCCACTCCCACTATCATAACACAGCCAGTCGCAGAGTTTTGACATTTCTACTTAAAAAAATCATTTGTTTGCTATGCAATAGATATTCAGGGACTCATAGGGAAGAATGGCTACAGGTTCTTCAGTTTCCACCTCTTTCTCACTAACTGCCACTTAAGACCTCGGTAACTCACTCTGAGCTCACATACAGCAGTTAAACTTTGAGATACCACAATGTTTGTCTTTTGTTTCTTTTTCCTTTTTTGTCTGATTTGATGAATAAATAAATATTGTGATTTATTTTAAGATTGTTTGCTACAACTTCAAACAGACCTTGCTCATTGGGGATTCATAATGGAAATGCAAAGCTATCTTCAATTTAGTCTGTGTTTCTTATCTCAGTGTTCAGTGACACCACCATACTGCAGGCAATGGTCAGACTTGACAATAGACTATTTTTATTTATTTATTATTGAATTTATACCCTGCCCATCTTCCCAAGGGAACTTTGGGCGGCTTACAGGAGCTGATCAATTCAGCACATATCCATAACAATGAACAACAAGCAATAAACAACATTAAAATAAAAGCATATGGGCAGCCTTGTCGTAATATAAGTAGCTCACACGGAAAACATCTTAACAAATGAACTAGCAAACAGCAGATGGCAGGGGGGGGGGACAACAACATAGTCACTTAAGTGTACAGCAAATTCCAAACAACTTTCAAAAGCATTGGCTGAACATAAACACATATAAAATTAAACAAACAAACAAACAAACCAGATAACACAATGTTGATTTCTCCAGTAGTCCCACAACATCTGCTGTTGATGATAATTGGTCCATTTGAAGTCCAGAAATAACCCCTACCTTTCTCCTTGAAAAGACCCAAGGCTGCTTACTATATTGAAGAACTATATCCAATGTGGGGACAATGAGTACTGAACACTTGTCAAGAACTAAGTACAGTAATATTATCACAGATTATTTATTACCTTGTACAGTTTATCACCTGAAATCTATCTGGCCACCTCACTGAGAACTTTTAAATGGTCTCTATTTAGTTCGGCAGGGCAAAGCTGCCTAGATGCCCTAAGCACATCCGATCTCGCCTGATTTCGGAAGCTGAGCAGGGTCAACTGTAGTGTGGGCTTGGGGCCGGCAAAAAAAAGTTTAAAAAATTAAACAGAAAGCCAAATTAGTATTTTTAAATTTTGAAAAAAGAAGATAGCATCAGCTAATAGGGTAAAAGAGGGGTCTGAAACCCTGATAATTAGCATCCCCACATACCTATGCAAGGTTGGAAAACGTGCATTTATAGCCGAGTTAAAAAATACCCAACATCACCCCTAGGTCATGGAAAGCTAGGTTCAACCTGCGGAAAGGGGCGTTACTGGGTTTTCTTTTTAAAAAAATCAATGGTCATGGGGACACCCCCCCCCCCCGTAATGCAGGCTTGGAGCTAGCAAAATAAAATATTTAAAACTCGCTCCTTTCCCCCCACCCTATGTGTTTTGTTTTGTTTTGTTTTTTGTTTTTGCTGAGCTAGGCCATACATAATACTTAGTCAGTCTCCTCATGCCAACTATGGGAGTATTATAAACTCTGTTGTGAGCACAGTCTTTAAATCCTATTTATTGATTTTAAATTTAGGGCGCTATCACACTGGCGAAAGGTACTTTTTTTGTAAAAAAATGTGTTTTTACTCTAAAGTCGTCATGTGATTGAAGATTCAGTTACAGCGTCCTCATGGGCATGGTATTAGTAAACAAAGCTTAATGTTCCCACATCCTAAAACCACATTTTATATTATATTTCCCAAGCTGTGTTGCCTTTTTTTTAAACAATAGATTTATTATTTTCTCTGTGAAATTACTTGTATAATTGTAAAAAACAAACAAACAATGAAATGCTGAAATTTGCCCCAGGAGACTGTATTGATCAGGTAAAATGTCCTCTACTCTTTCCAAGGGTTGCAAAATAACTTGAGTATTAACACGTTATTACTAAAGACCTTAGGTAGCTTTTACTTACTGTATATACTCGAGTAGAAGCCTAGTTTTTCAGCTCTAATTTTGGGCTGAAAAAAGGAGTCCTCGGCTTATATTCGGGTCAATACTTTTAGCCACTGAGGCAAGTTTGGGTCATTTTAAACACTGTGCACCACTTCTCCTGAACCCCCCATCTTTAAAATGACTTTTAGCCACCAACGCAAGCACTTGCCCTGGTGGCTAAAAGTCATTTTAAACATCACACACACACCCAGCTCGCAAAGGAGGAGTTGCCAGGCCCTGCTGCATTTCCCACCCTAGGCTTATACTTGAGTCAATAAATTTTCCCAGTTTTGGGGGTTTAAATTAGGGGCCCCGGCTTATACTCGGGTCGACTTATACTCGAGTATATACAGTATGTTAAACCAATATGGAATTGTGGTTAAATCTTTTCAGTTTGAAGGACTATGGAATCCTGGTTTAATTTCCCATAAAGTCCTCATTCATTATGTCCCCTGGACAATCCTGGACCAAGATTTCTTTCAACCCAACTACTGTCACAAGACTGTTATGAGAATAAAAGTGGGTGACAACTGCATATGGTTCCCCACTTTTCTTGGAAAAATAGTGGAGTGACTCCATTAGATTTATTTTCTTGTGAAAATAAAATAAAAAAATAACATCCTCTCTCTCCCTGCCATATACTGCCCACACAAAGAAGTGTCTATCTGTATTCTCCTGTACAATTGTACATATTCATATGAATAGTAATATTTTTGTAGGAGTTAACTTTGCAATTCAACATGCAAGGTTAATGCTTGAGCTGGGAGGAATAAGAATGCCTACAGTATGTTGCATGCTGGGTAGTTAATTTGTTTACCAATTCCTCTCACTGACCAATTAACCAATTCCTCTTGTTTGGCAGGCAAAGGTAACCCTTCCTTTGTCATTTAAATTGTTTACTGCCATAGTTCATGCTCTCTCTTTTCTGAGACAAGATAGGAAGAGGATTATGTGCTAAGCATCTCCTCATGTCCACTATGTTTGTTTCTCAAGTCATGCAACTTGAGATAACCCCTTTTGTTTTTTTCATTTTTTAACTTTACTTTTATCCTATCTATAGCCTGTGAAGTACCTGACATTTTTCGTTTACTACTGCAACTTTCTGAATCAAAAATCTACCTGCAATTAGCAAGTAATTACCATGAGTAAAGATCTTCCTTTTAAAAAAAAACTTAAAGCAGTGCCTGTGTAATCTCTTTTTAAGCTGGTGTATTTCTATGCTGTGGGGTGAGTGTGTATTTTCGGGGACTTGCTGAATCAGTTCCAACTCCAAGCTGCTCTAGATGCCCTCGCTGAGCAGATCAGGGGAATTGGTGCATTCCTCTCTGCTGGGACTACAAATCCCATTATGCAATAAGCACCAAAATTCCATTAATTTTGACTTTAGATTGTTTTGCCTTTCCTCATTTCCAATCTCTTGATTAAAATAGTGTTTTCATTTATTTAAAATAAATAAATGTAACTTTTTTTAAACCACCTGCCAAACTGCATACAGTATTTTGTGTATGACTGCTCATACCCTTGGCCGCTTTCAAATTCATCCAGCAGCAAATTCCACGCTCAGCTTCCTTTCTGACAGATTCCATTGCTGTCTTCTCCTATGGAAAAAGAAACCTTCAACCAGTAATCTAATGGCAACAACAGTTTCTGGCATTGCTATGACCTTAGCCAGGTTACTGCATGTCTGCCTCAAACATTATTAAGATCTTAGGGATATATGAAGCCTTTTACAAAGCACTACTTGAAAGAATGTCAGGTCAAGACAGCATATATCTCTTACTTCATAAAACCACCAGCTAAGCCTTCTGGCCCTGACTGTCAGGAATCATTTAAGTTCAGCTTCTGCTGAACTGTAGATAGTGAATTTAAATCAAGAGGTTGATGGCAGCTTGTTCTCATCTACTGAATGACATTTTTACCTTTAAAGACATATTTCAAAGAAAACTTATTCTTCACAAGACACAAAAGGAAGATTGCCTTTTCCTTGTTTGTAGTGCAGTGCTTGTATAGACGCTATTGAAAAGTTAATAGTGTGACTCCATATGTGACTTCTGAGAAATACCATATGGAGTTCTGAAGGACTTATTGCCCAGTGGTTCCCTAAGTGGTCTATATAGATCCCCAGGGGTCCATTTCGACTTGTAGGGGGTCTATGACAGTGAGAAAAAAATGGGGGTCCATTAAATGTAAATGTGGGTCCACATTTAGGCAGATCATCATTAACATTTAGGCGTTCTGTAAATGTCCTAAACCGAGCACAAATTGTTTTGGCACCATTTTTGAAAGTTTTTGTAGAAATTTTTTGGCAATTTTAAAACTTTTTGGTGCATTTCTCAAGTCGTGCAAAGGTAGGGACTTGATCCTTTTGGTGTGCATACCTTTAAAGTCCATTTTGCTTTGTGTGTGCGAGGTGGAAGTATTGCATCATTTTTCAGAACTTGATCCTTGCCATGTGCATGTTTTTAAAATCTGTTTTGCAAAGGTAGGGGACTCGTGTTTTGTAGCCACATGACAGATATTTGTACCCAAATAATGGTCATTTGAAATTCAAATCAACTATAATTACAGTCATACCTTAGTTAACAAGTAACTTGCTTTTTGAACATTTTTGCCTTATTACCATCACTCTCATGTGTGTCACATAATCAAAACTCCTCTAAACCAATGGCATCTCTCCCCCTCTCCCCCCTCCTGCTGGAAGTGTGTGATTGTTTCAGTTTCTGTTTCAGGCAACAGCAGCAGCAGAGTTAAAGGAAGGGGGGACAGGCTCAGTAAAGGTATGAACAGTTACCACCCCCATCAACCCCTGTCCTCAAAGATGCCACCTCCATGGGGCCTCTCCACACCATCCCTGCCACCATCACTACAACCAGGATGCACCCACCCCCATCGCCCCATTTTTAAATCAACCCCTTCCACGGAGGCTTCCGCCTCCTCTCTTCTTGCTGGGATTCCCCACATTGCTCTATTTTTAAAACAGCCCCCTCCATTGAGGTGTTTCTCTCCTCCTCTGTTCTAGCTGGGATTCCTCCCATTGCCCCATTTTTAAAACAGACCCCTCCATGGAGGCTTCCCCCCTCCTCTGCACCTGCCACAAAGGTTTTCAAATACAGGTTATTGTTCTTTGTACTGTACTGTATTTTTTACTTTGTACTGTATTGTGCTGTATTTTGTATTTTATTTAGCACCTTGTATTATATTGCAGTATTGTAATCAAATATTTTTGGGCTGTGGAACGAATCATCTGAGTTTCCACTATTTTCTATGGGAAAATTTGCTTTGATATGCAAGCGTTTTGGTTTCAAGCCTGCTTCCAGAACGGATTATGTTCTTTAACCAAGGTGCTACTGTACATGTGTTTTCCCGAATGGGGTTCCCTTCACTGTTTTAGCAATCAGTATTATGTACTTAAATCTTTTTAGAAAAGATTCATTGGTACATGGCACGGCCAGGATTGAACCCAGGGACCCAGTCAACTCAGTCTGCACCCTTTGCAATTGCACCACCGATGCTTACATAGTACCACTACAAAAGCAACATTTTCTTTATCCTGATTCCTCTATATATCTACCTAACTAAAGATTTAAATAACGATTTACTCCACCCAAACAGCACACAATATTTCAAAATATTTTTCGGAAATATTTCTGTAAGCTACTTCAACACTTTTAGAAATATTTTAAAAACATTTCCATTGTTACCAAAAATGATTTTAAAATGTTTTAAAAATATTTGTATGCTGTCTGGGCAGGAATCAGTTTTGAAATGCTCTGTCTTATCATATTTAAGTAGCTTTATTGTTGTCAACAGATAACTTCTGCTCAACATTGCTGAGGCTAAAAAGAAATGTAGGCCGTATAGCACTGATTATTTGATGTTTGGCTCCATTCCATCCCTGTCGAACAAACGTATGCCCAAGTGTCTTTTGTGCAACAGTTTTAAACAATGATGCCATGAAACCATCCAAGCTGGAGGATCATCTGAGAAGGTGTCACCCTGATAAAAGAGATAATGATTTGACATACTTTAAAACACTGAAAGAAAAACTTCGAAAGAGAACCACCGTGGACAGTATGTTTGCTTCAACATCAAAAAGAGATTATGATGGTTTGTGAGTGTCTTACAATATTTCATAGCAAAATCAGAAAAACCTCATACCATCAGGGTAAAGCCGATTTTACCAGCCATTGAAGAGATTTTAAAAACTGTTCTATACAAGCCTGCATATGATATACTCAAAAGAATTCCTTTGAGCAACCACACAGTTCAAGGACGTATTGATGAAATGAGTCATGATATTGAAAGCTTCTTGTGTAATTATCTAAAAATCCACCATTTCTCTATTCAACTGGATGAGTCAACTTTACCTGGTAATGAAGTAATATTATTGGCATATGTTCGTTTTTTATGGACCAAGAAATCAATGAAGAACTGCTCTTCGCAAGAACTTTGACAACAGAAACTAAAGGTGAACAATATTCAATGCTTTGAAAGATTATTTCATGGAAAAAGCAATCCCTTTATCAAATAGAATATCAGCAGCAGCAGATAGAGCACCAGCCATGTTTGGGCGCTATAAGCCATTTAAAACTAAATGTACCTGGAGTGTTTGCAATTCACTGCATCATTCATCGTCAACATTTAGTAGCTAAAAAACTGAGTGCCAGATTGTATCAATCTCTTCAATTTGTCATGAACACAGTAAACAAGATCCATATCAACATGTTGAATTCTAGGTTATCTACACAGTTGTGTGAAGGAGTTTCATCGATTATTCCTTCACACTGAAGTACGCTGGCTCTCGAAAGGCTTATGTTTGACAAGATTGTTTTCACTTTTTAAGACAGTTTTAGAGTTTTTGGATGTTAAAAATCCCATTTTGAAAGAAAATTTAATCATATGGGAACCAGACATAGCTTATTCAGCAGATTTGTTTACTAAATTTAATAAGGTTAATTTACTAAATTTAATAAGGTTAATTTACTTGCAGTTACAAGGTGACAGTCTGAATTTAATAAAAACAAAGTCCATCATTGCAGCTTTTCTTGCCAGAATTAATCTAATAAAGCAAAGCATTGGACGGGGTGAATTTTCCTAGTTCCGCAACTTGTCATTGACAAATGTCCAGGATGATGACATTTTGGTCTATGTTCAACATTTAAGTGTCCTTCACACAGACTTTAAAACCAGGTTTGAGGATGTTTTGACTCTGGAAATACTATAGTAGGTTATCAATCCTATGGTGACATTGGAGAATCAGATGTCACATTACAAGCACTGATTGGAATAAGCACTAACAAGGAACTTAAGGTGCCATTCAGAATGGGGTATCAGCAGTTCTGGCTTCAGAAAGATATACCTGTTGCTTATCCTGCATTATGGAATATCGCAAGGAAGTTTTTGATAGCTTTTCTATCTTCATACCTTGTGGAAAGGGGGTTTAGAATGGTTGCCAATCTTCTTACAAAAAAAGAAAAAAGAAATTGATTGCAAATCACAGAACGTGGAGACTATATCTCACTAATTTGAAGCCAAATATTGAACAATTGCTATCAAAACATCAGCTCATCCCTCCCATTAATAGCATTATTTGTGTATTTTTATATAGGAATTTTACTAGGTTCTTATTTGTTTCATCCCAAATTCAAATATTTACTTGCATTTTGTGTCTTTTCAATAATGAATAAAAATTGCACATGTTTTCCCTTTTCCCCCTCAATTGTCCATGCTACAAAAGTCCCCATCAAAGTGAGTCGTGCTGTGTCAGCTGTCAAAAGCATGTTTGAAGTTAATAAATTTAGGAAAATCAATATTAGGCAGGGGGTCTACAGAAAACAAAACAAGAATGGCAAGTGGTCTATGGGGCGAAAAAGTTTGGGAACCTCTGGCTTATGCCCAGGTACATGGGCATAGGATTACTAGAATGAAAAGATTTTAGATAGTTTCTAGCTCTGAAATAAACTGGACTAGTCAGCATATTGCTGTGAAAGCAAGTGAGGCAATAACTGTGCTGAACTGTGCTCAGAGCCTGGACAGGAAATTGCTTGTGAGTCGTGTACATGTTGCCATTGGTATTTAAAAAAATAATAAATGCATAACCAGAGGCAAAAATTAGGATTCTGGAACACATTCTATTAAAAATAGTGTATATGCATAAGCTCTATGTACTGTAGGTAGGGCATTACAACAGGCTATGTAAGACCAGGGGTTTCCTTAGTTTAAAGGAAACTCGGCCTCAGTATATGTGGCTGATGGCTTCTGGAACCTCACATTAAGGCAACATCTTCCACTTTGCTATACTGCATGAAGGCAACAAGCATGTTGAGGGTGGGGAAATTATTTGGAAAAGCTGCATAAGGAGAAACAAATTCCTATTCCAACTCCAAGGAACAGTATACCATAACTATAATATCCCTCCAAAATATTCTGTTCCCAACTGCATAAGTGAATAACATTGTCTTTTTGGTGTAGGCTAAGATGAAAAGAAAACCTTATAAATATCCTCCTTTTCAATTGCAAAATGGAGAAGAAAATATTGAATAATTTCAGAGTTTTAGAGAATTTTAGTGGTATATATGATACCACACGTAGGTTTGGGATTCAGAGTCCTGCAGAACCCAAACCCTGTGAACCTAAAATATATTTTTCATAAATAAGTTCTTTTTATTTGTTTGTTTGTTTTGTTTTGTTTTTAATCATGCAAAGTAGCAATGAACACTTATTTTATAGACTAGTGTCCGCTGTGCTGGTTAAAATATGAGTTTCTGTTTCAAACAGCGACCTTTTGTAGAGTTAAGACATGAAGAATTATTTTGCTTTGCATTACTATTGTATTGACAAGTGTTCAGGTGCAAAATGTTCCTGTCCAGGTTTCCAGCCATTTCATTTCTTGCCCTCCTTGGCTGATTTCTGGGATCCCACAAAGATTTTTATGGTGCCATTTTCCTTGAGATTCTCTGAAGTCTCTTATCTCCCTCATTTGATACTGCTGAGAAAAAAAAAACCCTCCGGTTGACACACTTTTCACTATTAAAAATATTCCATTTTTCTGATGGTCCTGTATATTTGCCAATAATAAATGTGTAATTAAGTCAATTCTGGTTTATGGCAACCCTTTCTAAGATTTTCTAGGTAGAGAGTACTCAGAGGTGGTTTAGCACTCCCCTTTTCTCTGGGCATCATGGGACCTTGAAGGCTACGCAGACAGGCTCTTCTCTTTGGGGGCACACTGAGGAATCACCAGGCTCAGGCTCCACAGTCAGATACCTAAACTACTGAGCTATCTAGCCAGCTGGAATCCAAATAAATAAATGAATTCCCAGCACTTATGGAATTAAATTTGCTGCTAGCATTTATAAAGCCATGTTCCATCCACTAGATAAACAAATAGATAGTCAGCATTGACTTCTGATATATCTAGACAATATTTATGTTTTCATTTCCTCCCAACAACATTTTATCTGTTCTTTCCTAACATTTATCTTATCCAATCTAGTGAGTAAATCCCATCACTATCACTGTACCGTTATTATACATCTAATTATTTTGGCTTGATATTGAAAACAAAATTGATTACTCAGGAATATAGGCTAATGAAATTCCTCTTGCCTAATCTCTCTTGAATGCTAAAACAAAAAGAACAGGTAAATGCTTAGCAGAAGTGACGTGCCCACTGAGAGCACAATTAATGTATAAAATGTAATATATTGTGAAATTATACACATCATTAAGATCAGATTTAAAAGTTATAAAAATACTAAGCATTCCAAACATGGTGTCAGACCAAAAAAGTAGGTTTTGCCTAGTAAATCCCTTCATAGAGCTCAAATCACTAGTTTGATTTGCTTCATTGCTAGGAACAGCAATAGAATATCACTGCAATTATGTAAAAATTCCCATTTATTTATTTATTTATTTATTAGTATTTTTACCCCACCTTTCTCCTTGGAGGTGGCTTACTTTAAGGAGAGACAATATACAGTCCATTACACTTAAGACACACAGCGGTACCCCAACTTAAGAGCAACTCGACTTAAGAGCAATTCGACTTAAGAGCAAAAAACTGTTGGCATTTTAACTGCTGCCTTACAAATTTTAGACATGGTATAAAAATATCTTTTTCCATTTTTTATTTTCAACTTATTTTTTCAATTTTTTAGATAGGTACCCCAACTTAAGAGCATGCATTCGGAACGGATTAAATTCGTAAGCCAAGATACCATTGTATTCAGTTTGAGAAACAGGGAATTGAGGGGTCTCTTGCAGCATTAGGAGGCAACATTAAAACTAACAATTGATAACATAGTGTCAATAAATTCAACTTGTTCAACACGCATGTATACCTATATATAAAACTGTGAAATACATCAGTGGTCACTGCCTTCTAAGTGCTATTATGTGATGCAAATATATGTTATCATTTTGTCAGAAAGTAGAGTTGTACATTTGAGTCAAAGTCTAGGAAGAAAAGCCTGTGGCTATCTAGTCTTGGCAGATCTATTATGGAATAAATAAAGAATTTTCCTATAGGTTACTTTTATTCCATTTTCCCCATACCGGACCCAGATGTATACTATACTGTACTGCAAATCAAATATGAGACAGAAGAAGGGTAAATATAAATGTTCAAGGAAATATATATTTTCTGTTTGTATGTATTCACTCTGTTGATGTGACTAACCTTTGCTCTAAGAATCTTGCCAATCAGGTCTCAAAGGAAACTGTTATTTATATTTTAGTGATAAATTATGTTTTTCCTTTTTCATACTATTACAATCAAATGTCATTAATTGTAAATACAGCAATAATTGTAAATACAGGAGCAGCACCTATATAGTTTGGTTTGAAGAGTGTTGTGCTCTGTAACAGACTTAATAAATGTGGATGACTGACTATGGTGTTGGAATTAGTCACAAGGAATGGTCTATGACAAATTGCTTAAGTGAAGCTTACATTAGATACCTGTATACCTTACTTGTGCAAGTTTTAATGACATAAAAAATGAAAGTACGTATTATGTTCACATTTTCTTTCAGCCTTTGGTTGCTTTCTGGATCAGCCTCTGTTCTGAACCCTCAAGGTGCTTCAATTGAGGCAAGGAGGGCAAGATTTCCTATCTGGCCAGAATGGAATGAAGCAGATATTAATGCAGAAAAGTGGGATGCAGGGAAGGGTGGAAAGGAAAAGGATAAAGCTGGAAGAAGTCCCGTTTTGGTAAGTTTGTTGTAGTATATTCATCAATCCGTATGCTTAAGTACTTAAGTACTTAAGACACCTTTTAAAGTGTTCCCAGTTCCCAGATGTCTTGTCCATTTGAATATCATTCTGAAGAGTTTATATATTGTGTTGGGCATTAAGATCCTCCTGTCCTGTCCCATCTCTTTCCTGATTTCAAGTGGAATTGGTCTCTTCATTTTATCTAGAAATTGCACAGTAGACCTAAGAAGCAGTCAGAGAAATCTGGGTTATATAAGGATGACAAAAATAAAATAAAAAGAGGAAACTGTGACGTGTTTATACCAAAGAAGTATAGAATGGTGATTTTTCATTATTCTGAATATCTCCTGCATATTTCACTTTTAAATACTAATGTTTTGCTATGTTGATGTGATATAGCATGTCTTTGAAGATCCAGAAGGAAAAATTGAACTTCCTCCTTCTTTAAAAGTGAGCTCCTGGAAAAGGCCACAAGAGATTTTAATCAATAAGGTAATAAGTAGTATTTGTTTTAATCTGTAGAAAACCAACAACAGAACATAGCAAACAATGCAATGATTAAATAAAAAGTGGCTTGTTTTAAAATAACGATCTTCTGTTTTTTTGCACAAAAATAAATGAATAGGCTCAGAAGTTAATAGCATTTGTAGATGCTAGGAAATAACAGTTATCTGGAACCATGTTCAGTCTGGTTGCGTTGTCTCTGCAGTCCATGTAGAAGAGATGGAAACAAATTTTGTTCCAAGGACACTGCATCTGTTTCATTCTGCACCACCACCCCCGCCAGGTTCTGGGATCCCTTAGGGATCTTCTTCATCCTAGGAAACCTTTGGGACCCAGAGAATGAATGATTTGAGGCCAGAAAATTGCCTCTGTCAGTACTTGCCCAAGACCAGGACTATCAGTAGTGATTTTCCAGTCATACATAGCCAGTGGTGAGGGATTGGGAACATAATCCAAAAATATCTGAAGAGACATTTTTGCCTATCCCTGGATTATACTGTGATTAATTCAAAGGGATTGCTCTGGCATAATGCAATATGACTCAGATTTGTAATTCTGCCCAGAACAAATATATCCACAGTGACTTTCAAGGTTCTCCCAAGGACATTTTACAAGAACACAGTAAAGCTTAATTTAGAAGATAGTTTGGTCATCTGTAATTTAACATCCATTATTTCCATCACTGTCTTTATAACTATGCTTATTGATTTGCCACAGGGTTGCTTATTTTTGTTTGGTTTGTTATCAGAAAACTGTTTCCCTTGTTTTTGTGCAGGATAAGACTTCTGAAATGGGTGTATCTTGCAAAAATGATCTTATCAATTGATAGTCTTTTTGCCTGAGAGAGGGAACTTTCTTTTCTCATCTACAACAAGAGACAGGCAACAGTTGTTTTCAGACATTTTAAGGCAACAGGACAAAGGCATTGCTGACTGCAATGTGTATAAGTTATTCCACTAGATCTGTGTTCAAAGGTCGTGCAGGTTTTTAATTACCATCCATATCTGTTTGGCCACAGTTTAAGTCAGACAAAAGAAAAATATACACCTTGGGAAACTGCCTCTCTCATGTTGTTTTCAGCTCTTTAAAAACTTCTTGTCTTCCCCTGATAATTCTATGCCTAATACCTAACACAATTCAAACGTCTAACATCATTTAAACCTGCTCACATTATTTTTGAAATTCATTGAGAAGGTTGGAGGGAGGGGGGAAGTGAGGGAGGAACCTTCTGGAGAGACAACAAATTATTTTAAGAAACAAGCAGAAATGTCTCCTCAAACTCCTCAATATTTCTCACCAATATATTAACTTTAAAAAAAAATCTTTCTTTTTTTAAAGGTGCCTGTGGTAGTGAAAAATGAAAATTGGTTTGATCTCCTTTCAGCCAATGAACATTTAATGGGCAGCGAGGTATGTGAACCATTGTTCCTTTGTTTAAGAAGTAAAGTGCAGTGGTACCCCACTTTATGAAATTAACCTGTTCTCCAAGATGTTTCATAATATGAAAAATTCATAAACGGGGGCATTATTTCCAATGGATACCAGAAACGCTGTGCACAGACTCCACTGGGGCATCCATTTCCAATGATTTTCCTTTCATGCATAGCGTTTCTGGATGTGAGAGAGTCCTTGTTGTGTGAGAGATGGCTCTCCAGAAGGTTCCTCCCTCACTTCCCCCCTCCCTCCAACCTTCTCAATTTGCCACTTCTGCTCCTGAGACAGTTCTTTAAAAGCTGCAGCAAAAGGTGACGGGACAACAATTCTAGCTAGCCACAAGGGAGGCATGCCCCCCCCCCTTTTTGGATTGTTTCACATCAATTTACAAAAGGAAATTGGAAATGGTTCCCCAGTTTAGGATTTTTTTTTTCAGTAATACCAAGCGCCGCCCCACGCTATGCACGAAAGGAAATCCATTGGATTTTTTTTTCACAAGCAAGCACCGCACCCCATCCAATGCTCCTCCACAAAGTTCAAATGTTCTAAAAACTGAGAGGAAACAGGTGACCCAGGTCAGTTTCATTCAAAGAAAATGGGAGGAGTGGGGGCTGGGTGGGCAGGCTTTGATCTGAAACAATCCGAAGGGGGGGAACACGCCTCCCTTGTGGCTAGGTTTATTGTCCCGTCTCTTTTTGGTGATGCTTTTAAAGAACTGTCTTGGGAGCAGAAGTAGCAAATTGGGAAGGTTGGGGGGGTGAAGGGGAAAACTTCATGAGCGCCATCTCTCACACAGCGTGCATGGCGGGGGGGGGATCCTAAACCCGGGCATCCATTTCCAATGACTTCCTATCATAAACTGAAAATTACATTAACCGAACCATTTATAAACCAGGGTGCTACTGTATGTCAATTAGGTAGGTGAGTGGAAAGGACAGCGAAAAGGCTAAAAGGCTACCAAGATACGGATTTTAAAATGTACATGATTTATATATTCTGTAAAAAAATGTTGTTTGCATTTCAGCACATTTGAGTGCAGTTTTTCATAGAACAATAATAAAAGACTGTTCCTGAACCTACGCAAAACTAACTAAAGATTAGGAAATACCTGATCAATGTACCATTATAGGGAAAAATCCAGACAAAACCATAGTCTGCCAGACAATGTGCTATTGATATGCTATATCAATCATATTTCTCATAATGTATGCATTTTTCTACATATATGCATCTTTGTAAGCTGTTTTCCTTGAGAAAGTATTTGTGCCATTTTGTATATTTCTAATTGGCTATATAGCCTCAAGAGGCACAGGCAACCTTAAGACAAATCCTTCTTTAATTGTTTACAAGTTTTGTGGTGGTATGCGGGTGTATGCTAGAGGTCAGCTTTGGACTGCATATGGGGTACTCCTGCTACATAAGATTACAGTAATTTCACACAAGGTTCTACATATGATGATTGTAATAACACCAGTTCATCCTAACTGTCAAAGGTGGAACTAGGTCCTAACTGTTCAGGGGCTTGATTGTCCAGTTTTTAAATGTCATACATTTAAGCTGGAGGCAGAGTTGGAAAAGCAGGTGTTATTTTACTGCATAGAGTGGTGTTGAGACTGAAGGTGAGAAAATAGGGCTGGTGTGATTGATGGTTGGTGTGAAAGCCTTCGAGAATATTACATTCTGTGCAAATTAGTAAATGGATTACGATGATCGTTGCTATTATGTACTGGCAAAAAACTGTTTACATTTATTATTATAGGGTACAAACTGGGTCAAGTTTCTATCTGGTGCATATAGAATTAATTCAAGCTAATTACAAGGTTCATATACCACCACCACCACCCCCATTTAATAGTAGTCACCGCAAGATCACTGCTGGCAGTCGTTAACCCACAGACAACAATCTGGCAATGAGTTTTAAACTATTAAACACACACACACACACACACACACACACACACACAAACACACACACACACACACACACACACAAGTCCCAAGGCTTCTAAAGCCCTAGTGAGTCTTAGAACCTGAAAAAGAAGATGGAGGAAACCTTCCATTTGTTTTAATCAAATATTCAAGTATTGCTGGTGCCAGGTGATAGTCTTTTCTGGTTCACATCATATAAAATTACACAAGAGGATTTTACCATTGTTTTGTTAAAAAAAACGAACTGGAATATATACTCGGCTGACTTTGTTATTTATTTCTTCCACCACTACCCCAAATTATCTTCAGCTGATGAGATGGATAATAACTGAAATTCATGCTGTTTGGAAAATATATAATACTCCAGTCTTAAGTCCTGATGCTAAAACTAATGCCAGTGAAGCACCTATGCTTTTGTGGAAGCCATGGGAACATATATATTCATTATGCAAAGCTGTCAAGGGACATATGCCATTGTACAATAGCTATGGAAAATACATTGTAAAATTGTATTGGATGGTAAGTACTCATCTCTCTAATTATATATTACCTCTGCATACAGTTTATTTAGTTAAATGCTGTGTGTGTGTGTGTGTGTGTGTGTGTGTGTGTGTGTGTGTGTGTGT
>JAHTLZ010000114.1:15226777-15256764 GCA_023846285.1 Phrynocephalus versicolor
GTGTGTGTGTGTGTGTGTGTGTGTGTGTGTGTGTGTGTGTGTGTGTGCACGTGTGTGTGTGTGTGCGTGTGTGTGTCTACACATTCTTAGAATTATCACTGGCATCAACTTTTATTATTACCATAGGCTAAATCCAACATTCTCCCCAGTACTGCTTGAAAACTGATTCTGGATATTCTCCCACCTTGGGTAGTATATCCTTGTCATTACTATGACAGCAATGCTAGCACACAGAGATTCCACACTATGCAATGTGAGGCTGGGATGCACTTGTGGACAGGGGCAGAGTACTTCCCCAGAGGATTATGTAGTAACGGAAGGTATGCCTTACTGACAAGAGATGCAAGATAGACTCAATTTGCACAGTCAGCTGAGATGGAGAATCACCAGCAGTGCCCTGTGCTGGCTCACTTCAATTAGCAGCTCCGGTGGTGTGTTCTGGGAAGCTATCCAAACACTTCCTTCTGTTTGTATAAGTATGCATTCAGCCCAGCTGCCTGCCTTCTTTCATCCTTCAAGCCCTTGTTTTTCCCTGATTGCTGTTTGCTGGTATCGTCTGACTAGCACAGACAAACTCCTTGGATTTCTATTGCATAATAACAACAAATAATGACACTCTTCTTGTCATGCTTTTGCAACATATTCCAGCTAATCGTTTAATTCTAAAACTATATTATTTCCTTGACAAAAGCCATCTGAATTCTGACAATTGAACAATAGCCCACTGAATACTTGCAAATGATTTCCGGAGTGTTAATTGTGTTGTCTGGTGTGTAGATAAGCTTTCAAATTGTTTCTCAAATTCAGTGGTTCTCAACCTGTGGGTCCCCAGATGTTCCTGGACTGCAACTCCCAGAAGCTTCCACCACTCACTGTGCTGGAAGGGGTTTCTGGGAGTTGAAGTTCAGGAACATCAGGGGACCCACAGGTTGAGAACCACTGCTCTAATTATTTATCAAAATTACCTATTATGAGAGTACCATTTCTGAAGGTCATGCAGATACTCCCAGTTTTTCTCTTTTCTATGCCTATCTATAATATTTGCTTTCTTTATTCTCTGTTTTTGCAGGGGTGCTGGCGAAAGATCATTGTGGATGATGCTATACCCTGCAGTGAAGACAATTCTATGCTACTGCCGGCTACGACATGTGAAATTGAACTTTGGCCACTAATATTATCAAAGGCCATCATTAAAATAGCAAATACTGAGTATGTTTTTAACCCCCTCTGTCTATTGTGGGATTAAAATAAAGTAAATAGAAAAGTCAGAATTTAATACACAGAGCAAATATAGTAATCGGTTACTGGTAATATGTCTTTGGAAACATGGAACTTTCCTCAGCTGCATTGGGATTAGTCGTAATGGACAAAAATATTGACTTTGATCTGTCAGACCCTTTGTGTGAGGGGTGAGGGCTTCTGATTTCTTCCTTCATTCCACCTCCTACACAGGCTATTGCAGCTTCTGAATTCTACTATGGACAGTTCCACAATGTCTATAAATGTTTCAAAGGGCTGCACAGGAAACTGCAACAGAAAGAACAATGTGGCAAAGCATTGTTCCATTTGTGGGAGTCCTTTTATGGTTTTAGGATAGTGGCTTATCTTTAGAGGTAGGGCTGTTAAAGGCAATGGTGTATCATAAACTTGAGTACGAAACCAAAAATCTGAATAGTGTTAAGATTACAGTCTGTTAAAGTGATCTCTGTGATTTTATATATTGCCAGTGATTGTGGCCAATATCTTATTCAGCTTTTGCTGAGTGGTGATTTCTGCCTGGTTAGTAATGCAGGATCACACTATTTGCCCAAGTGTTACTGTTGCATAAATGGAAGATGGGCTTTCTTCAAAGAGATTGCAGTGTGTACAGTGGCAAGCTGTGTAGTCCTGCATTATTATGCTGGCAGATGTTTCTATCCAGTAGAATATTAATAGGGTACTGGCCTGGGAATCTAACTTAGCAACCATCAGGTGATGTGGGTTTGCTGGACATAATCTGTTTCTATTTCCAAGTAGTTTTTAGAGAGGTAGCTGTGTTTTTCTGTTTCAGCATATAAAATAAAAATATAAACTTATGGCATCTTAAAGAATAGCAAAGTTATTTCAGTCTGAGCTTTTGTGGATTGCAATTCACTTTCTCTCACACAGGAGCTAAAATAGTCGGGCCACAGGTCTACTATTAGGTATTGTGCAACATGGTAAAAAAGAAGTGGTAGAATCATGGTTAAACTGACTTTATTATTTTATAGCAATGTTGTATTTAACTTTTTTACTGTTTTGTTTTTGTTGTAAACTGCCCGGAGTTCCTCTCTGGAAGACGGACGGTATATAAGCCCTAAAATAAATAAAATAAAATAAATAATGGTATTGGGGTAGGGATTAAATAAAGTTGGGGAAAGGGTGCAATTGCATTGGCAAAGTGCTTTCAAAATGGCAATGTTACTGTTAGCATCAAGTAAGATTAGTCAACATGTTGATTACTTAGAGGACGTATACAACTAGAACCATAATGTGTTTGTATGCATATTTGTGTATATTGTATTTGATGTAGTATCCATGAAGATGGGAAAAGAGAACTCGGGGAGTTCACAGTTCTGCATGCACTTACTGGATGGATACCAGAAATCATTCCTCTTCAGTAAGTTCTGCTTCTATAATTAGTTTCTTTTTGTTTGCTTTTCCTGTACTTGATTCATCTGGCCTTTGGGGAGGGAAATAGATTTACACTATGACTCAGACCTTTAAAGGGATCAAAGTCATTTCCACAAAATGTCATATACAGTACTTTTCAACTCAAATGCCTTGTGTCCTTGAAACAGAATTTGGGAGTTTGTTGTTGTTGAAATCTCTTTAAAGGAGTTGGATAAAGCATAAAGCTTGTTATACTTCCTTTAGAAAAAAGTTACTATTTAAAAATTGTTCTGTACATTAATTTGATACCTAACATTCATTTGAAATTCCTTTACCATATACAGAAAAATATTGTCAATTGAGAATTCATTGTAAAGCTTGTCTTTAATATCTTTTCTCACTTTAAAGAAGTAGGTGAATTCCTGGGTTACACCACAAGATATTACATGCAGGAAAATGATAGTGTGGTGAAACAAACAAGCAAATAAAGAAATAGAATGGTGGCACTGTGCCATGTGAATAGAAGCATATATGGGCTGAATACTGCTTTATTTTTCTCCTCATAGTTCAAAAAATTAAAATATTTGGGAACAGTGTATTTGTAGCAAAAGAACAAGTGGAAATTCTGTTTTAAAGTAATGTTTATTTATGATTTTAAAGGTCTGGATATTTGGATAAAGTTTGGGATTTCTTAAGAGAAATATTGCCAGAGTTTAAGTTACCGGAGGAATCAATCCCTGAAGCTAAACCATCACTTCAGGATACAAAAAAAGATACAAAAAGCTGTGAGATGAAAAATGATACCGTACCTATCATTAAGCAACCAGAGAAACCAGAAAAAGCTGAGAAAACTGGCAAAGGTAAGCACTTGTACAAAGTCTACCTGAAATTCTAAAAAATCAGTGCTTTTCTATGTGACGGGGTAGGGATATAGTGAAGTAGAAACTGAGCATTTGAAGAATATATGCATGCTTTCAAATAATAAAAGTAAATACACCCAACACTCCGGAGAGAATTGAAGGCTGTTACAGTGAGCAGTGTTGGCATACAATCCAGTGTACCATTAGATGTCTTTCAGCTCTGCTGAAAATGATGGTCTTGAGCAAATATCATGGACTCTGGAGTAGTAGACAAAGCACCACACTAGACCTAAATTTAGTTCCCATTATGTCAATGAAAAGGTACTGTGATCTCTGTGGCAATGACACACGATTCCTTGAATGTCTTGCATATCTTGAAAACCCTATCAGGGTTACCATGAATCAGAAGTGACTGCCATTCTGTAGAATTAAATCTCAGTGAATATAGTAGGATATTCTTCTGAGTAAGTTATGTACAGCACTGTTGCATTTCAGGAATAAGTAGGCACTCTTAATCCTGACTGATATCAGTGGAATGCAAGTGATCATAACTGTAAACTCGGTTGTGATGTCAAATGGAGCACAAAAATATTCTACTATTTTCTATAACTTGACCTTATTTGTTTTTAAACAAAGTTACTTTTTAAAAAGGTAATGGGATTCCACTTCTGTGTCAGGTTGCCTATCTCATAGTTTACTCCCAAGTCTTGATTAAATACTATATTGGTTATGCCTTTAAGGTTCTAAATGACTTGGGACTAAGTTGCTGTGAGGACTGCCTTTTTCTCTGTAACTGCCTATCCATCCAGGTGCAGACACTTCCAGCACCATCAATAAACTGTTGATATTTAGAATGTCAGACAGGATTTGTTCTGTTGCCACTCCTAGGTCCAGAAAGCCCCCATGGCCTCTCTCTGGACAGCATTCCATTATGGTATGATATGCTATGGTACAGTATGTACATAAGAACATAAGAAGAGCCATGCTGGATCAGGCCAAAGGCCCATCTAGTCCAGCTTCCTGTATTCTCACAGTGTCCTTACCAAATGTGTCTGGGAGCACATGAGACTAGATATCTGTCTCCTCATACCACTCCCCTTCATGGTATGATAAGGTAAAATCAATAAGATGTCATTGTTGCACACAATTAAAATTTTTAAAAAGTCCTCCCTAAAATGTTCATCGCTCATTTTCCCACACCATAATATTTGATATTTTGCATAGCTTTATTTTGCTGCCTCTATTATACAGGACTTCAAAAGAAATCAAAATTTCTGCCTAGTCCTTTAAAGATCATTGGAAAGGGTAGTGCATCACAGTAAGATTTTACATAAATAATAGCCTAATATTTGTACATCCTTTGGTCTTCCATATTCTTTGATGTGTGTGGTTCTACACTGTTGTGCCGTTTTTTTGAGCAGTCAATTAATAAGCATAGTATGAAACTTTCTCTAAGGCAGTAGTCACCATGGTTGCCAGTACCTGGCAGAAGTGGTGCAGGACATGACAAGACACCTCAAGAAGCTGTGCAGAGAATGAATTGTTTTGTTCTCAAGGCAGCTTTGCAGCATTTCTCCCTTCTGCAGACAAAGTGGCAGTATTATTTTGCCTAGGCAGCCATGGGCCGTATCCAAACAGGGCATTGCTTCAGTTTTCCTTCATTTCCCCATGAAACCTCTGTGTTAATATTCCAGCTGAGACTGGATGTCCTTGTACAATGCCTATGATAATTCATGAATCCCATAGCCATCGTTGGGCAACTAGAGTCTCCCCCAAAATAGCAGGGTAAATGCAGACAATGCATAAGTGGAGGGTTACAAACAAGAACTGCCTTAATAGAGATTCATGTTTGAAGTACTCTTGAAATTCTAACTGTCAGAAACACAGACATCAATTTTGAATAGTGATTCTGATTACAGTAGGATCCTCGTGTCTACTGATTCAGTTATCCACAGTTGGTGAGCACCGGCGCGAAGGGCTGGGCCGGCAATGGTGTGGCACCACCACTTTCTCTCCCACCCACCCCTACTGTTGCCGCCATCACCCTCGGATAAGAGTGTCCATTCTTATCTGCAGATTTCCTTATTTGCAGGGTGGCCCAGAACCAATCCCCCACTGATATGGGTGTCCTACTGTACTGTCTGTTGCTTGGGACAAGAAACACTGAATAGTGTTTCATCAAATATGATATTATTCACATTTTACCAATTTTCTTTTTTAGAGAGATCAGATCAAAAAGAAGTCGGAAAGAAGAGAAGCAAAGATGGTGAAAAAGATAAACCTAAACCAGGGCAGCCTCATTCGGGACGAATGTCTGCTGACTTTGCAAGTTCTCTTCAGATGTTTGTTGATGGTAAATATGCATGGTACTAAGAACAGTTGTTCTTAATATTATGCACTTTATTGGTCTTTCTTCTTAAAACCATGCATGGCTGATTAAAAATTGCAGCCTTTTATCTGCCAAGAGAAGATAGCAGAGTGCAGATGTCAAAGTTTTGTGCTATTTGATCAGCCAGCAGAAGCTATACTTATTGAATAAATAGTTAGCCAGAGACAGAGTTTTCTTAAAACCAAAGAGCTATATTACAAACTGCACAAAAATATATCACAGCATCTCAGAACTTATACAAAACAGCATACATTGCATTAACAAAATATATGGCAGAGAAACAAAGTGGGTGCCTTACTCACAGAAGGCCCAATGAACAATGATTTACAGAACATTTTTTATACATGTGTCTGTCCAATCATAAATGACATTACCTCATAGCTATTGAAACCCCTTGCATCAGCCAAATTCATTATGCTAATTCTAAACATCTGTACTTCTTTAGAAAAAACTATACATTGAGTCACTGTGATTTTGCACTTGTACAGACTCCATCTTTAAATCAATTTAATACATATCAGATATATATATATAGAACATCCTCTCTAATACATATATTTCACTAACTAATATCTGACAGCAGGCAACACAAATGAACATGGAAAGCAAACAGAAAGGATTTATGAGGTGATTTCGAACATACTGGAGTGTGAATATTGACCCCAGTTGACACCAAACTTTAAATTGTCTAAAGATATTTTCCTCCAGAACAGATATACAGTAACCCCCCGCCTATTACTGGAGTTAGGGACCCGACCCGTGATAATGGAAAATCCACGACATGCGGATGCTAGGTAGGGTCGGGACTAGGGTCCCCCAAATGGGCCTCTGACGGGCTTCCTGGGCCTGTTGGGGGCCCCAGAAGTGGTTTCTGGTGATCCAGAAGTCACCTCTGGTTTTCCGGAAGTCACTTCCAGTTACACGGAAAACACTTCTGGGGGCTCTGACAGGTCTGGGAAGCTCATCAGAGGCCTCAGAAGTGGTTTCCGGTGACCCAGAAGTAGAGATGGGCATGACTTAGCGGTATTTTCGTTTTCGTTTTCGTTTTTCATTTCCGTTACGTAACGAAACGAAAAACGAAAAACGGCTCAGAACTGGAACAAAAACGGAAACGAAACAACTAATTTCGAGCCAATTTTCGTTTTTCGTTACTGGAAAAACACATAATGGAGCTAAATGGGAAGAAACGAAAAAATTTTCGTTTTCGTTTTCATTTTTTCGTTTTCGTTACGTAACGAAACGAAAGCGAAAAATTTTGAAATTAGCTCACAAAAACGGAAACGAGCCGAAACGGACCCCTAGCCGAAAATGAAAACGAAAACGAACAATTTTTCTGAGTCGTGCCCATCTCTACCCAGAAGTCATATCCGGTTTTCCAGAAGTCATATCCAGTTTGCCAGAAACCACTTCTGGGGCCTCCAACAGGCCCAGGAAGCCCCTTGGAGGCCCGTTTGGGGCAATGCCAGGCCTGCAATAAGTACAGGAGACCTCAAAAAGGCCCATGCGGCTTGCCCAAGGAGCCCTTTTGTTCATATACAATACTGCGGTCCTGCAATATACCGGGTCTGCAATATATGAAATGTGAAATGGCAGGGAACGACTGTACTAAATACATTGCCAGCATTTGATGGCATCAGTGATTAGTGTATATGCTGTTAACCTACTGAGTGCACTAGGATGAATTTAGTTTTGCTGTGACTCTTTGCATTTTTGTTATATCACCTTGAGTCATCTTTCAGGGATCGGGGAGCTGAATTCTCTTCAGAATATACCCAAGAGAACCAGTCCTAAAGGGGCCCCTGTCAATCTGCTGCCATCACAAACATTCAGAGAAGAATGAGATGCTCTATAAGAGTGCAATTTATCTTCAAAGTAGGATGCACACTCACTTGTTTGTATGCAGCAGGATTGGTGGTTCAAGGGTTCTGCTGTGTAACAAGGAAAGACTGGCAATCAATTCATTTGCATTTCACTGTATCCCCTTTCACTGATGATACTGTAATTTTGTTCTTGGAATAGGTAAGGTATCATTGGCCTTGCTGTTCTTTTTTTCATCTTCTTGCTGCTGGTGGGGGGGGCAATGTGTAGCCTGCATACTGTAATCAAACTGTAAACCACCCAGAGACTACCTGAAGTGGTATGGTGCAGTACATAAGCAGAACACTTTGTTTTTAATTTTCCCTTCCCTTCCCTTTCTTGCCTGACACCGATGACTAGCCATTAGAGATTAAATTAGCAGAATGATTTTCATTTTGAATAGAAATCTAAAGGAATCTAACACAACAAAAATATTATTTTTATAATAATAATGACTATTATTATACAACAGATACAAGTTTTAACCAAAACCCTAAGTAACTGTTAAATATCGACATTCGGCACAGTATGTATGCTGTTCCTAATACTGCCCATTTTTGTAGCTCTGATTTCTGAGATCTGTAAATGCCTGTAATATTGTGTGAAACTTCTCGACATTGTTCCGAAAACCCCATTAACTATGCGGACAACTGAAGTGTGTTTCATCCACAAGCCGAGTCTCTGTATTTGGTTAGTTTTTCCAATTCTTTAACTTCAATCTGGCATCCTCTGGAACTGCAATGACAATGATCCAGACATTTCATCAATGTGTTATTGCTACGTCTGATGTCTCATGTTCAATGTGTCTATCAGTTTGGATCCAGATTTTGTACAAGAACTTGAATTCATCATTTTCTAGCACCCTCTCTCTTGTTCCCATGGGTTTTTGGAGGCTGGCATGTTCTATTTTTTGTATAATGATCAGCAAACTAATTTTACTACTCTATTATGTCTAATATTATAATCTGTTTGGGCAGTCTTTGGACATTCACAGAGGAGGTGTGACACAGTTTCATCTTTTTCTTGGCAGAGTCGACATTTTCTGTTGGCACTAATTCCTTGAATCATAGCTTTCATCACACTATTTTAGAGTGTTTGTTCTTAGGCAGCAAAATCAAGCTTTTGATTTCTCTCTTAATGGTCCCCAGTTTTAGGCATGCCCATTTTATTTATTTATTTATTTATTTAGAGAATTTTTACCCCTCCTTTCTCTTTGGAAAAGGACCCAAGGCAGCTTACAGTAATGAGGGACAATGTACAGTCCAGTACAATTAAGACATGTTCAAGTATTGAGAGCAGGGAATTGAGGAACATCTTATAGCATTAAAAGACAACATTACATTAAAGCTACAAGAGAATGCGAGTAGTTAAAAAGAGAGTAAAATTTCCCCATGATGAGTGATGGAAACTAACATTTGAAACATAGAGCCCTTTTACACGACCCCTAAGATCTGCTGGTACAGTAATGCGCCACCCGAGACTTTTTGTCCCTTCTCCATTGAAAAGCATTGCCAATGCATTTCAATGGAGAAAAATTTCCCCATTGGAAAGCATTGGCTCAATGCTTTCCAATGGGGAAAATTTCTCCATTGAAAACCATTGGCAATACTTTTCAATGGAGATTGTGCCCCCCTGCCGCCCCAAGACTTCTCGGAGGGGGTGGGGGTGGCGGGGAGCCATTGCATGGCTCCCCGCCCCCCGCCCCCTCCGGAAGCCTGGGAGGCATTCGGAGGGATGGCGGGGAGCAACACAATGGCTCCCCGGGGGTGGGGGTGGGGAGCAACACAATCGCCCCCGCGACCCCCAACGGTGCAGGTACTGCGATCCTGCAATGTTGCAGGACCACGGTACCTGAACCACGAAATGGCGGGGGGTCACTGTAGCTTAAACTCGGATCCGCCCTTAAATTCACCTATGCTCACCTCCGTCTGCAATTGGAGCAGCCCCGTAGGCATTCCTGTCTGTTAAAGGGGCGGCAGGGACAACAGAAACAAACAGAAGGTGAGGAGAGCCTGGCATCCACAGCTTTACAATCCGCATCAGAAAATGTTTTACCTTCGGAGACCAGGTACTTGTAAAGTGCACTGGGGAGTGCTTAAGTGGGCGTGAGCATACTTTTTTTTTTTAAAGTCTGCTGCTGGTGGGAAAGTAATTTTATGCTCTGGATCTGCAAGTGTTTTGCAGCGGATTTTAGGGGTTGTGTAAAAGTGCTCAGAGTGTCAATGCAATCATGCAAGGCTATAAGTGGTTATAAACACAAAGTCTATGTGATCATATAGATTCATATAAAGTCACATAATAAGTAGTCCATCATTCAGGGAAAGCTTTCCTGAAGAGAAAGTGCTTTGCCTGTTTCCGAAAGACATCAGAGATGGGGCAGTCAGTCCTCACTGAGCTGTTGTTGCTGTTGTTGTTGTTGTTGCCTGTTTCAGAATAGGTAACTTCACTGGAATTACAATGATTTTCCACAACTTGATTTCATTGGCAACATAAAACCTAACAATGAATACTATATTATTCTTATTTTTATTCTCTTTTTACTGTTTAGTATTTAATGTGTTCTTTCTGATAGGTTTGTCAGGACCACTGCAGCCACAGATGGTGGCATATGCTTACTATTTGCCACTTTATGTTTCTGAAAAAAAATTCTTCATATTAGGAAAAATGGTAAGAATTTGTATAATTTGGCTTTGTAAATATTAGTGTGTAAATATATGTACAGTATCAGTTCAGAAAAGGGCCTCTTTCTGATAGGTGTTCTGGGTTCTTAAATAAGGAAAAGTACCTCCAAACACTTGAATCTGTAAAATTGAAATACAGTGGTACCTTGGATAACAACTGCCCCAGATAACGAATAATTTGGATAACCACCACAAATTTCCGGGTATAGGGCTGCCTCTGATAACGAATTTTCCCTATGGGCTGCCTTGGATAACGAATCACAATTCCTAGGTATAGGTCTGCCTTGGAGAATGAATTTTCTCTATGGGCTGCCTTGGATAACGAATCTTCCTATGGGCTGCCTCGGGTAACGAATTTTCCCTATGGACTGCCTCAGATAATGAATTTCCAGCATGCATCAGTAAAAAAGTTATCCCAGGTGAAATTGCATCTGTACCTTTAAAGTGCACTTTTTAAAGAGTTTTGAGCAAAAAACCAGGTGTCTGTGCCTTTTTCCTAGGCCTTTTTCTGTGTCTTTTTCCAGAACGGATTAAACGGTTTCCCATTCATTCTTATGGGAAATTGTGTTTCGGATAGCAACTAACCTCTGGAATATGTCACAATCAAAATGACCATGTCATAATCTACAGTAGACCATGGTGTAATTAACCTACTGAATACCCATGTTTACTCATCATATTTGGCAGAAAATGTCAATACAAAATCCATTATTTTATTTATAGCCCAAAACTGCCACCTGGTAAAGCTGGAAGTTGAGTCATTGCAACTGGACTTCTTTTCTTGAGAGATCAAAACATTTTGCTACTCATCCAAGCAGCTTCATCAGCCCTGACTGATGAAGCTGCTTGGATGAGTAGCAAAACTTTTTAATTTCCCAAGAAAAGAAGTTCAGTTGCCATGACTCAACTTCCAGATAAACTTACCTGGATGACTGAGAATCTTCACAGCCACTTGGTATAGCTTTTGCAAGCTTGTCCATTTGTCTCCATGCTGATCTGCAAGTCTGTCATGCTTCTTTTTTGTGTAGTCATCCCAATTTTAGAAGAATGAGACTCATTCAGTGAATCTTAGGGTTATGAATAGCCCCACACAGTGATTTGTTTTGTATGTGTGTACACAGCAGCACTCGTGAATTGTTATCTTGTTATAGATCTAATACTACTAACTTGATTCTCTAATTTTAGAGTGCAGAAAATAGGACTGAGTGCTTAAAATCCAATGCAATGTGATAACTGTAGAAGAAGGAGCATTCCTTCCTCTCTTGATATTTTTCATACTAGAAAATACTAGAAAATTGTTTGCATATTTTACAGGCTGATTCTTCTGAGCAATTAAGGCAGTATGGTCTTTCACATATATACAGCCATCCTGCATTGCTAACCAGAACAAGATCAGGCCCTCTCGTCGCTCCTCCAAAGCCACCACTGGTACCACGCTGGAAACTTATCCGCCAAAAAAAAGAAACTATTGTGACAGATGAACCCCAAGGTTTGTCTCCTTGGCCTTTGCACTATATTTTAGCAAAACAAGAGTTTTCTCTTATCAGTTTCCCAGATAGAGCTATTTTGAGTATCAAAATGATTCTATATGAAAATGAGGATTCCCTTATATATCAAGAGTTTAATGCTAGTCATGAAATGACTTCTCTGTACAAAGGGGAGACAGAGGAAGGCAAAATATTGTAGCACATTAAGGATGAATAATCTTATTTGTGTGCAACCTTTCATGGATCAAAGTCTACTTCCTCAAGCACAGGAATGCAAATACTGTATACACCCAATGTATTATACATTGATACAGATGCTAGACAAAATGGCAATGGTTGTTAACCAAGGAATGAGACTACCCAGCTGCAAATCACTTCTGTGAACAGGTTGCTGACAGGGCAATAGCTTTAGAACAAGCAGACTAGGCTGTCATAGGAATTCTATGAGATGTTACTGGAACAGATAATTTGAATCTGTTGAGTGTGACAGCTGTTTTAAAACCACAAGATATTAGTACTACAATGGTTTGCATTTCTCATCCTTGCGTTCTCCCGTTTTCTTTTGTCAACATGATGAGATAGATTAACTTCTTTATATTTCAGAACCTGTGATCAAAAAGCCAGAACAATTTGTTGAGCTTGCTAGTCCTTTTCTGAATTTTAGACTTTCTCCAGTACCCATACCCAGTGATACGTAAGTAGATCAGTCAGTGTGTTTCACTGAACTTAATGTGCATTACAGTGTAGCAATTTGTACAATAAAAGTAATTCTGGTAACAATGGACAAAATCATGTTGGAATAAATTTAGGCTGGCATAAACTGGATGTAGGCGTTGAAAATATTTAATTTAAACTAATGGAAATCTTCCTGTTGCCCTTTTTAGGCTTTGTGGTTCCTTAGATCTCTCCTCTCTTTGAGGAAGACTTTGGGAGCCTCAGCATTTATGGGGAGGAGCCTTTAATAGTTAAAACAGGCTACTGGACAGCCAGTAGTGATCCTAGTCCGAGCAAGAATTTTTCATGCCTTCTACTGACTGCTGTATTTCTAGAAGAAATGGCATTTCCCCCCTGTATTCTAGTAGTTTGGGTAGAGGAACTTTCATAGTATTTTTAACCTTTATTTGCTTTGCTTGGTTGGTTCTAGTGTGTGAGGACTATGAGTGTATTTTTCCCCATATGTAATTTTTTTAAGTTAATCTACTGTACATTTATTTTGTAAGGTATCTATTTTGGTGGGAGCATTTTGCATTATTTTGTTCGCTTTTCTGTAGCAAAATATCTGTTGCTTCTGATATCTGGCAATGATTTTTAATATTTCTTTAGCATTCTTTTGGACTAGTACCTGAAACACAGATGGGAAACACAAAATGAAATTTCAGAAGAGAAGCTCTCTTTAGTGTAAAACACAATAATAAAATGGATAGTTGTTGTGAGTTTTTCAGGCTGTTTGGCCATGTTCTGGAAGTTTTTCTTCCTGACGTTTCGCCAGACTCTGTGGCTAGCATTTTCAGAGGGCAAGGAGCTCGGGGAACTAGGAGTTCTCTCTGTGCTTTGGTTATAAAGTGGATACTCCCTGAAAGAACCTGAAATGGAAAAATACGAAAAATTTAACCATGTACATTCCTATAATACACATCAAATATTTAACCTTTACTTCAGTAACAAGAATCTCCACATACAGAACAGTGCCAAATAATATAAAGAGCTGGACATGCTTGTGTGTGGAGTTAAAAATGAGATTGCCACAGATGCAGAGTGAACAGAATCAGGACTCAAGGCAACCTAACCAGATTGGAGAACTAGGTCAAAACAAACAAAAGACAATTGTAATAGGGGAAAAAATCTAAACTTCCACATTAAGAGAGAAAAACACAGATGCACAATTATAATTTGACAATTGCCTTGACAGTATATGTGAAAAATATTTAGGAAAAACATTTAGTAGACTGCAAGCCAAATGTAAGTCATAGTGCAATATGATAGGAGAACAAACACTTGCAGTTCTTGGTTTCATCAACAGAAATACAGTGTCCAGACCAAGGAATGTAACATTCCTACCCTATTCTGCTTTAGTCAGAGCTTATCTGGTATGCTGTGTCCATTTCTAGGTAACTCAACACGAAAAAAAGATATCAACAAGCTGAAATATGTCCAGATGAGAACAACTGGAATGGTAAAAGTTCTAGAATATAAACTACATGAGGAACAGTTGAGGGAACTGGATATGTTTACCTGGAAAAAAGAAGTCTGAGAAGCACTATAATAGTAAACTTAAGTTATTTGAAGGCCTGTCATGATATGTTGTCTGTAGCTCCAAAGAACTGAAGTAATAGGTTATGGATTTCCTGTTTAGGCAGGGGGCTGAACTTGATGAACAAGGGGGCAATTCCCATTCTACACTGTGACTCTGTGGCTAAAATCATGTTATTTAACATGGTAAGTCACAATTAGAACACAGTATGACCCCTTTATCCGCTGATTCACTAACCGTGGATTCAGTTATCTGTGGTTGGTGATCAGCGGCATCTGCAGGTCCACATGGGCACCTCTTCCGTCGCCACTACTGATCTCGGTAAGCAGCACAGCATGGGTGCCTCTTCTGCCACACCCCCCAATGTTCTGGGCAGGGGACGCAGCTTGGGTGCCTCTTCAGCCGCCACCACTACCACTGCTAAGGAGGTTCCCTCCTCTCTGCAGAGGAGACTCCTGGCCTGGAGGTAAGGGCAAGGGTGGATGGGAGTTGCGGGCCGGGAGGGGGGGAGGCTTTTCTTTTACCTCCTCCCTGGCAACCACTGCCACCTCCTTCTGCTTCCTTTCCTCATCACCAGTGCCACCCCAGATAAGTGCATTAGCTGTTATCCACAGAATTCTGTATCTGCGGGGGGTCCCAGAACCGATCTCCCATGGATACGGGGGTCCTACTGTATGCCAGTTGAATCCGTGTGGATCTGGTGAATTAATTCCTCTCTAGGTTCCATTAGTTCAACTGACTTATTCTTATCCATGAGTCTATTGAATTCTAATAATTAAATTGCACAAGTGGCCTTTGAATATTTTCCATCCTATCCATCAGAAAATGAACTGTCCAAATGACAAAATTGTTGTTCATCATTATACTTTGCTATATTCTTGCAGAATGCTTTCAGTAGTCTGTAGCTATATTTTTGAAGAATTGAAATGATGTATGACATAGACTTCAATAGGAAGGAGCCCTTCAGCTGCAGTTATTTCTAAGATGATTTGGTGTTTCGGTTGTTCAAAGAAGAACTTATTTTCAGTATGACTTCTTAAAATGCTTCTTCAGTATTTATTGACAAAAAAAACAGAAGTGTAAAGGAGTTCTTTTCAAGCACAATACAATGTCATTTATGCAGTCAAGTTGATTATCCTTTAGTCATACAATTTTTTTTGTATTTTCCAGTAGGATTTTCCCTCTATTATATTTGACACTAATACTTGAAGAGAATTACTCTTTGCCAGACATATACTAATAAATTCAAGCCGTCCTATGGCTAGGGAGCTAGAGGCCAACCCATACTTTTGTTACAAAGAAAGATGCATAGATATACTTGGAGTAACCTAAGTTTGGCACGTACAAACTAATAATATCTATAAGACAGATACCCTTCTGAATAGCACATAATTAAATTGCACAGAACACTGGAAAGGGAGCTAAAAGGGAGAATTCAATAGGCTGGCTAAAATGGGAGAACTGGAGGTATTTTTAAAATCTCATTATCTGAATAGGTTATTTCCTAGTTTAGCCAAGTCACATAGGATCTGTCTATACAGTACCTGAGAGAAGAAACACGAATTGAGCAGTCAAAGATCATGATCTGGATGGGGAAGTACAAACGTGTATCAGCCTTTCTACTGTAGAAACTCCCAAATACAGCAGAAAATCTTGGAAAGGGGCCAACAAAAGCAAAATTTAAACTTTTTTTGAGATTAATGCTTATCTGTTTGTATTTCATTTAGCCACTTTCCACCATCTACCTTCAAAAAGGGATCTCTTCCAGCATCCAGCCTCCCGTCCATCACTGAAAGTGATGAAAACATAAGTGAGATATATGCAGACTTGAATCCCATGAGTACAGAGGAGAATTCTCAGGTTAATACTTTTTTTCTGTGTATACTATCCTTCCATCCTTTGCCCACATCACTCAGTTGTACATGGAGGAGGTTATTTAAAAAATGACCGGTTAGCTCCTAAAAGGTCAGTTTAAATAAAATGCTTCTAAACTCTTTCTCTTTGTACTTGAATGGTTCAGAGGACCCTGGTTTATAGCTGGGAGGACATGTACAGAATACTTCAAAGCAGATGTGTTACCCCTTGTTACTTACCAAGCCAAAGGCAGCAAACCAGTCATGCACTGTGGCTCTTTCAGGCTAGATGTTGCTTACTTTTCTGTTTTTCCTCCCCCCCCCCCCCCAGACCCATGAAGGCAGTAAAAGCAAGAGATTCATCATGGTGAATTGCATGTGGATGTGATGTTCAGTTAAATAAATTCATTGACTTTTCTGGTGATAAGAGTACTTGATTTTTTTATTTCAGTTCAATTACAGTAAATGATGACAAATTAGAGAGACAGAGAAAAACATTAGATATGAGGAAAAAAACTGTGCTTCTTAAGTCATGTTGTTGTGAACCTTTTTTTAAAAAAACCTTCCAACTGCAGTGTCAGCAAAGTTCTTAGTAAAGTTTTTCCTCTCACTCTGTAGGAATCTACTTTACCGCTACAGCATACTGTTGAAGGATCCACTAAAGGTAATGATTATGATGTATTGTTTGGAAAATATAAAATATGTAATTTTTCCAGTTTGTTGATTCTTGGGATTTTCATCTCCTCCTATCTAGCCTCAAAGTGATAGTTTTAAATGTAAAATAAGAATATGGGGAGGGGTTCAGAATAAGGACAAAATTAAAATAAAGTGAAATAAAGCAAAACAAAGTGATATACGTATATACCACCCCATAGTGCTTAAAGCACTCCCTGGATAGTTTACAATTTATTTATTCAGGCTACACATTGCACCCCACCCCCTCCAATGAGTCGGGTACTCATTTTACTGACCTCAGAAGGATAGAAGCCAGCTATCTGGGATTGAAACCCAGGTCCTGAGCACAGTTATAGCTGTTTAACCACTGCCCCACAAGGCTCTTTTTAATGCATATAATAATTTTAAATACAGAATATAAAATGGGTTAGGGGCTGATATTCAACCACTTTAGGTATGTGGAAGGATTTCACCTTCTCCATTACACTCCATGTACGCCTCCAAAATTGTATCCAGAGGGTTAAGGGGACCCTTATAGTAGATTTGTGGTATATGCAAAAGGTGCAGAAAATTAGAGGTCTCTTCTGACCCACTTGAGTCCACTTAATGGGTTTAAAAATTAAAATGGTTTAAAAATAAAACAAGTGAAAAGGAAAGGTGGCCCATAAGTAGAACAAACAAAATAAAATAAAAAAATTGACTATTACCTTTCCAAATTAAAAGCAATTTAAGGCATAATAGAGCAGGACAAAGTCTCCTGTGCCTAAAAAGTGGCAAGTCTGCATTTCAAGGAGCAGAATTCAGTTCACCTTCATGATTATTAAACTGTGGCATACTGCATTGCTCCCTTTTGTTCCCCCATGTTGCTTTGCACATACATAAAGCCTCTGGGTGAGGCTTTAAGGAGTTTGTAGTTAGGAGCCATCAGCACATTATCAAAGTCAGTTGAAGGTGTTTAGGTAATATGTAGGTTATTGCTTGGATGGTTTAATGGGCATGCTGAATGAAGGCCAGTAAACTGTAACTAAATCCCGTGTGTAAGAGTTTTTGTGGATGAATGATTTCTTAGTCCACCTGAGTATTAAGAGCTGTCAAATGACCTCTCCATTGGGAGTATGTTATTTGGAGACAAAGAGGTGGGCCGGTTCCATACCTCTGGTTAGCTTCCAGGACTGATCAGGGATTCCAACCCAGGCCTTATGAGCTTGCTATTTCCAATAGTTCAGTACTATTGCATTCTATCCCAATATGGAAATTATCCATTGACACTAAATGTATCCTCAAATCAGCATGTGCAGAAAATATACCCTTTAAAGGCTCATTGTAAGTCAATATAAATTGAAAATAATCTTAAGACACGTATGGTATTCTGAATTAGTGTTGCTGTTCTTATATGATGTCAAATCACTTCTGATTTATGGTGACATAGATCTTGCCGCTGCTCTGTATGACAGCCTTTCAAGTATTTGAAAACTGCTGTCATGTCTCCCCTCAATCTTCTCAATTATTCTTCTTGTCCTCCTTTGAACTTCCTCCAATTTGTCAACATCTTTTTTGAAGTGTGTTGTCCAGAAGTAGACACAATTCTCAATGTCAGGCCTAAGAATAGAGGGGGACGAACACCTTACAGGATTTGGAGACTATATTTTTAAGATCCTTCTTGCTTGTAGTATTGCTGAACCAGGCTTCCCTCATCCTGTTAGTGTATGTTTTGTCTATTTTTCCGAGATCCAGTACTTTTCACTTATCCCTGTTTAATTTCATTGTGTTGTTTTCAGCACAGTGCCCCATTTAGAATTTTGTTTCTTTTTTCCAGGTTATTATCTCTTACACCAGGGGTCTGCAACCTGCGGCTCCGGAGCCGCATGCGGCTCTTTGGAACATTTGCCGCGGCTCCGGGAGGGTTCAGAAATTTCAATACAAAGGCGCTGAATCTCGCGAGGACAGCCCGTCCCACAAGGCGGTGCGAAGCCAAGCGCGGCCACACTCTCAGCGCGCTCCCTCTTCTTCAGAGCAAGAGAGAGAGGGGGGGAGGCGTGGTGGAAAGTGCCCGCCGAACGGCAGCCTTTTTTCTTTTCTTTTTAACTTCAAGAAAACCTCCCAGATCTGGATTGTTGCCTCCCCCCCCGAGAAAAAAAGACGGGAGGAGAAAACCCTCCTTCCTTCCCCCCTTCCCCTTCCTTTCTTGCTTGGGTGTTTGGTGGGAGGGGGAAGAAGCGACATGTGTGTGTGTGTGTGTGGTGGGGGGCAGCGTTTAGACGGGAGGTTCAACGTGGAGGAAGAGAAAACCCTCCTTCCTTCCCCCCTTCCCCTTCCAAGCATTGCACATGTGCAGTTGGCATCTCTCTCTCTCTCTCTCCTTTTGCTTCGCTACAGACCCCCCAAAAAACCTACGGCTTTGCACTAACTTGCCGGGATGAAGCTCCAAAAATGTGGGGGAGCGGGCTCACGCGCGTGTCTCCGCGAAAGAGAGAGAGAGATTAGAAATTCCTCTCCTCTCCCTCCTGTACTATTTTTTGGAAGATTTTTAAAAACTGCCCCCCCCAAAAAAAAGTGGAAGCGGTGTGGGCACGACGCACTCGGGCTGCGCTTCCCTCCTCCATGGAGGGTGGGGGCGAGAGGAGGAGGGAGAGATGGAGTGTGTGTGTGTGGGGGGGTGAGAGTCAGACCATGGCTGCAGGATCCGGGCAGAAGGCAGAGAGGGCGGAATGGGAACCTCAAGAAAGGCGGCGTGGGGAGGGGGCCACGGCTAGTCTTCTCTCTCCCCACCACCACCCCCGCTGCCGCCGCCGCCGCCCTGCTTCCTTGCCCAGTGCTGTCAGTTCTGGCCCAACAAGCAAGGGGTTGGTGGCAGCGGGAGCGGGGAGGGGGGAGCGGCGGCGGCGAGGCGAGAAGCAACGGAGGAAGTCGGCTTTTCTTTTTCCTGCGCAAGATCAACTTGGCAGTCGAGGGACGCGGCGTGACAGCTAGTTCGAGCCCGCCCGCCCCCCCGGCCCGAGGAGGGCTCTCTCTTATTAGACTTCCAGCAGCTCCCTCCTGGAGTCAGCCGGTTTCGGCGGCGGGGTGGGGGCACCGGGCTCAAGTTGTTCAGGGGCCCCTGGCCGCCCAGGGAGGCCAACGGCGCGCCACCTGGCTCGAGAAAGCTGAGCCGAGCCGAGCGGAGCGCCTGTGCGCCTGCCTGCTTGTCTCGCTCGCTCTCACTCTCGCTCTCTCCGAAAGCCCGCCAGCAGCTGCCTTCCACTCCATTCCAACACACAGAGCGTGCCTCCTGTGCACCCCCCCCGGGAGAACTTGAGGCACGTGCGCGCCTCGATGGAAACTCTCGGGGACAGGGTGGCGGGGCGGGGGGAGGCGGCAGCGGCTCGGGCTCGCCCGCTTGCTCGCTCGCCCGGCGCCCGAAGTGCCGAAGAAGCAACTTTCATTGGCTTCCTTCTCAGAAGCCCTTCGGGGGTGCCCGGAGGAGCTGCAGCCGCGGGCGCTCCTTCCCACCCCACCCGAGCCGGGTGCCGGGGCGCAGCATGTCTGAGGAGCGCGCGAGGGAGTGTGTTGCTTGCGAGCGCCCAAAAAGCCAGGAGTGAGGGGAGGGGAAAATATATTTTCAGTGTTATATTTGTTTTAAATGTCGCAATGGTTTTGCGGCTCCCAGTTTTTTTTTTCCGTCGGAAACGGGTCCAAGTGGCTCTTTATGTCTTAAAGGTTGCAGACCCCTGTTGTAAGCAATGCTCTTCTCAGTTAGGCCTATGAATCTTGACTTGATACTGTAAAGAGGAATTGGGATGTGAAGGAACAGTATTTTCACATGCCATGGACTCTTTGTGTAAGAATTTTGTTTTCTTAAGAAATCTCATGGAAAGTTCTGGATGAGTCTCTATTCTGCAATCTAAAGACATCACAGACTTTATATTAGGATAGCAATAGACATAGACAGGCATGGGAGTGACCCAAGTCAAGAAGCCTGGTGTGTTTTGATGACAGAAAGCCTTTAAGGAAGGATACTGTGGCACACCAAATGACTTGTTTTTGTCACAGCAAAAGGGTGCAGCTTTTGCTGTGAGAGCAAGAATAGCACAGGTGCCAAGGAAAGTGTCTAGCAGTGAGTAAGTGAATGGAGATCACCTAGGATTTCTACGGAAGGTGCCACTATAGAGGTAAGAACCATCTGGGTGTAGGTGAATTCACTGCAGCAAAGATGTCCAATTGCTAGCTTTGGGAGTGAACCAGCCCATCCACCCTGCAGACCAAACAGTGAGCTAAATGCCCATTCTTCTTCGTAGCCTCTGTGAATACCCACTACAGGGGTTTCCTTCTGCGCGCCTGCGCAGGCACCGGACGTTCCAGAGCTTTCCCTCAGCTCCTAGGGACCTCCTCCTTCCCCTTCTGCGCATGTGCAGAGGCTCCCGCTCAATCTCCTGCAGTTCCATTTTTACCGCCGCCTGCAACGGTCGCGTTCTTCTCAGCTCCTAGAGTGAAGACATTCATTAGTTAAGTATTCTTTTTTCTTTCCTTAGTTTTCTTATTTTGTTAGTTAGTGGACCTCCCTTCCCCCCCCCTCGGCCTTTTATGGCCTCTAGGGCACTGTTCAAACGCTGTGAAACGTGCCCCAACAAGATCGCAATCTCGGACGGTCACACCGCGTGTTTATATTGCCTCGGAGAGGCACACCGTCCAGATACCTGCCCGGACTGCCAAAGACTCTCAAAACCAGCACTAAAACAAAGGCAGGGCAGGCTGAGAGTATTCCTTTGGGAACAGTCTCTTAAGCCGATGGAGGCGCAACAGACCAGAGCGGAGTCTTCACCCGCCTCTCTCACCTCCCAGGCTTCCAGGGCCGCGGCTGCCGCCCAGCCGGGAAAAAAGAAAAAGAAAAAGGTCCCGGTTTCGGCTCACTCTCAGTCAGACACATCGACCCGTCTTCTACCTTCTGGGACTCTTATGGACCTTACAACGTTGCCGGGAAATGCCCAAGGCGCCTCTGTTGCCGCTTCACTTACAGCGCAACATGCCCCTGTCTCTCCCGTATCTTCGCGATCAGAGAGCGGGGAGCGCCCGCCGCCATCACAGCGGCCGATTCCGGAGGCTCGACATCATAGCCCTCCATTATACCAACGCACGCGAGCTCCTGCAAATACAGCAGCAACTGTGATCTCGCAGACGGCACTCGATGACGCCGCCTCCCATCAACCGTCCTTTAGAGCACAAGCTCTCGTCGGTATGCCTTCGGTATCAGAGCACCACCACCACGCTCGACTTCCCTATCGAGAGGCTCGCAGCGGCAGCGATCATGACACCAGGGCTCGCCGCAAGCATAAGGCCCGTAAGCGGTCGAGAGCAGCCTCCAGCTCAACATCTAGCTCCTCTACTGACACGGAATCGGACAGTTCCCGCTCTCGTACTCGGCGCCACCATAAAACCAGGAAAGGAAAGGGGCGCAGACGACATCGCTCACCAGATGTTCGTCGCCGTAAACATAGGCGATATCGGAGCACCTCCTCGTCATCATGTCAGTCCGCAGTCAAACGACGCAGACGACAGCGGTCTCGCTCTGCTTCCAGGTCTCTCAGCCCTAGGCGTCGTAGCCCCAGCGCACAATGACACTATGCACACCATGATACCGCTCAGCTGGTATCACGCTCTAGAGGCTCCAGATCCCCTCGTGCTGCCAGTCATGCCTCACGCTTGCGAGACCCAAGACGCTCCCACTCTCAGCAGCACTCTACGCTGTCGGCCGACCAGCGTACTGATGACCGCTCCTTACCACGACCTTCTTCCCAACAGAGGTCGCTATCGCCAGCCTCTATGGATCGGTCCTTGATCTCAGACTACCACGAAGGGGACCAGTCAGACCACTCCTCTCATGCAGCCACTCAGCAGCACCAGACCCAAGAGACGGAGATGACAGAAGCCTTGGTGGCCTCTCCGGAGGAGGATTTTTCCACCTATTCTAAAATCATAAATAAAGTGGCACAGGTGATGGACCTCCAAGTTGAGCTTCCAGACCCTAAGGCTTCCTGCAAGTTCTTTGGGCATCTTCGCAAGCACCGCACGCCCCCTCTTAGACTGGGCTTTATCCCGTCTCTTTTGCAGTCAGCCAAAGCTTCATTCTCCAAACCAGCCTCTACACCCCTCATGCCTAGACGCACTGATAATCTATATCGCACGCATGGGGAAGAAGTTGAATTCCTGGCTAGGCACCCGCAGCCGAATTCATTAATAGTCAATGCCACACAGAATAGAGCCAAAAATACTTCTGCTTCTGCTCCAAGCAATAAAGAAGCCAGAAAACTGGATCTCATTGGAAAAAAGCATTATTCCTTAGCCTCCTTTTCCCTCCGCACCACCAACCACCTGTGTGCAATGGAGGCCTACTCCAGACACATCCTGCTGGAAATGACACCACTTTTCGACCAGCTCCCTGATGATACTAAGGCCAAGATGGTCGCGTTCCATTCAGAACTCTTGACGCTCCTAGATTACCAAACTATCGCTTCGTGCCATATAGCTGAGGCCTCAGCAAAGCAGTTGGCGAATGCGGTCTTCCTGCGTAGACACGCGTGGTTGCGGACTGTTACCATCACTGACGACGCACGAAACAGAATTGAAGGCGCTCCGTTTGACGGAGAAGGTCTGTTTGCGGCAACCACTGACGAGTCGCTGGACAACATCTTGAAAATGAGGAAAACAGCGCGCTCCTATGCCTACCAAGGCTCCACAGCTCAGGCAGATTCACGCCCGGGACCATCTCAGTGGCGCCGCACGCTTACTCCATCGGGGTTTCGTGCTCATCAGAGGGGTAAACAAACCTATCAACCCTCCCCATACTATCGACAGCTCCAGCAAGGGCGACCTAGACAATCACAGGCAAGCCGTCGTTATGATAGGAAGCCTAAACACCATTCCTGACCCGTCTCCTTCCGCTCCTATACCTGTAGATGTACGGCTCAGACCCTTTCTCCCTCAATGGACAAACATGACGTCAGACGGATGGGTGCTTACCTTTATCAAAGAAGGCTATGCCATCGAGTTCCAACGTCCACCACCGTTGGGAACGGTGATCACCACTCGGCCTTCAGAGGTCCTGTGCAGGGAAATACAAGCATTACTCAGCAAAGATGCCATCGAGCTGGTACCGCCCAACGATACATCCGGGTTTTACTCGAGGTACTTTACCATCCCCAAGAAAGACGATACCCTCCGTCCCATTCTCGACCTCAGAGCACTCAACCGCTTCATAAAACCAAAGAAGTTCAGGATGACTACTCTGGAGTCCATCATTCCACTCTTACGAAAGGGAGATTGGTTTACGGTCCTAGATCTACAGGACGCTTACTTCCATATAACCGTCCGTCCGTCTCACAGGAAATACTTACGCTTCAAAGTCGGCGTCGCTACTTACCAGTTCAAGGCGCTCCCCTTCGGACTTTCCACCGCTCCAAGGGTGTTCACCAAATGCCTCGCTCCAGTCGTCGCCGCCCTTCGGCTGAAAGGCGTCAATCTTTTTCCCTATCTCGACGACTGGCTGCTGGTGTCGCCTACAAAACAAAAAGCAAAGCAACATATTCACCTCACAATGGACTTCCTTACCTCCCTAGGCCTCAGCATCAATGCCAGCAAGTCTGTTCTCCTTCCGACGCAGTCGGTTCTTTTCATAGGAGCATTGCTGGATTCTCGACGAGGCAAAGCCTTTCTACCCGCCGACAGGATATCCAAGATAGGCAAGGCCCTCAGAACGTTTCGGCCACGCTGCTATGTTTCTGCCCTCGCAGCTCAACATCTCTTGGGCCTCATGGCATCGACTACAGCAGTGCTGCCTTATGCCAGACTCAAATTCCGCCCGCTACAGGCTTGGCTTCTGTCTCGATTCAATCCCCTCAAACACAGCCCACGCAAAATGCTCAGAGTCACCCGCAGTCTGCACCGAGCATTGCAGTGGTGGAGTGCCACACAGCACCTCAAAGTCGGTCGCCCTTTCCGGCTCAAGTTCCCTCGACATCGGATCACCACAGACGCCAGCCCCATAGGTTGGGGAGCCCACTTCAACCACTTACGTGCCCATGGCACTTGGCCACGGTCTCTCACAAATCGACACATCAACTATCTCGAACTGTTAGCGATTTTCAATGCCGTAAAGTCTTTTGCCCCTCTCATTATGGGCCACTCTGTTCTCATAGTCACGGACAATACGACGGCCCTTCACTATATCAACAAGCAGGGCGGAACCAGATCCAACAGCCTGTTACGGATCACACTGGACATCTGGACGTGGTGTTACCTCAGGGACATCTACCTCACGGCGGTTCACATTGCATCTCACGACAACATCGTAGCAGATCGCCTCAGCCGCCAACAGTCCAACGATCACGAATGGTCCCTGCACCAACAGATCTTTCAAGGCCTCTGCCGCCGTTGGGGGACGCCGCGAATCGACCTCTTCGCGTCCCACACCAACGCCAAATGTCACCTGTACTGCTCTCGGGCGGGGCTGGGCCCCCGCTCCAGGGGAGATGCCCTGGCGACGTCCTGGCAAGGGATGATAGCATATGCGTTTCCCCCTCTCCCTCTAGTACACAAAACTGTAACTCGGCTCCGGCAGCAACGCACCCGTACTATTCTGATAGCGCCGTGGTGGCCTCGCCAGCCGTGGTTCCACGCACTCAGGGAGATGTCGCAGGAATATGTCCAGCTCCCAAATCGTCCAGATCTTCTTTCTCAGAACGGGGGCACACTTCTCCATCCGAACCCCCAGTCGTTACACCTCACAGCGTGGCTCATCCACTGTCTATAGAGGATGTCCTTGCTCGGGCCAGGAAACCCTCCACTATGGCACTATACAGGGGAAAAATGGGCTTGCTTTCTACGTTTTACGGACGCACGCGGTCTTTTACCTTGCCCAGCTGCAGTGGATACTTTGATGGAATTCCTCCTCCATCTATTTAACACAGGACTTTCCCACTCCACGCTCCGAGTATACCTCGCTGCGGTGGTCGCACACCAGCCTATGGACTCACCTTCCGCCACCCTCTTCCGGCACCCAGCAATTAAACGGTTCCTCAAGGGCGTTACAAACATCCGCCCCTATAGGCCACCTATACCACCTCAATGGTCTCTTACGCTGGTTCTCAAGGGCCTTATGAAACACCCTTTCGAGCCCCTGGCCACGATACCACTGCTCCAGCTATCAATGAAGGTCGCCTTCCTCCTCGCCATCACTTCAGCGAGAAGATCTTCAGAACTGGCGGCCTTGAGGGTAGACCCCCCCTTTCTGCAATTCTTTCCGGATAAGGTCATGTTATACCCAGATGTTACCTTCCTGCCTAAGGTGGTTTCCCAATTTCACCTTAGCCAACCATTGACCTTGCCAACGTTCTTCCCATCCCCGCAGGATGACTTACAAAGGGCTCTCCATTCGCTGGATGTGAGGCGAGCCCTCCTCTTTTACACGAATAGGACCAAATCTATCAGAACTACTCCACGTCTCTTCATTCATACTTCAGGACCAGCTGTAGGACTTCCGGTGACTTCTCAAACTGTGTCCAAATGGATTGTGGCTACTATTCGCTCGGTCTATGAGCTCTCTCATACTCCGCTTCCCGTCGCCCCTAGGGGGCACTCAACGAGAGCAGTGTCATCCTCGTCGGCCTTCCTAAAAGGCATCCCACTCCAGGAGATTTGTAGAGCTGCCACTTGGTCTACACCATCTACCTTCGCCCAACACTACCGACTAGATCTCAGAGCAAGGGCGGAAGTGGCATTTGGCAGAGCCGTCCTCTCCTACTCTCTCCCGTGACGGCCCACCGCCAGTAAGTCAGCTTGCTAATCTCCCTGTAGTGGGTATTCACAGAGGCTACGAAGAAGAAGAACAGGTTACTCACCTGTAAACGTAGTTCTTCGAGTAACGCCTCTGTGAATTCCCACTCCCCGCCCGTCCTCCCCTCTGTCCGTCACGTCTCTTTCTGTTCTTCCCGTTGCAGCGGCGGACATGTGGGGAACTGCAGGAGATTGAGCGGGAGCCTCTGCACATGCGCAGAAGGGGAAGGAGGAGGTCCCTAGGAGCTGAGGGAAAGCTCTGGAACGTCCGGTGCCTGCGCAGGCGCGCAGAAGGAAACCCCTGTAGTGGGAATTCACAGAGGCGTTACTCGAAGAACTACGTTTACAGGTGAGTAACCTGTTCTTTAATCACCTTCTTACTAAACTAAGCAACAAGATTTCAGCCATTGAGAGAGAAGGAATACGGTAATACTGTGGCACTCCATCTTGTCTGGTATCTGTCAGAAGCTTGCCTAAGCCAAGAATGTAAGGTCCAAGAAATCGCTAGCTTTACCAGTAACTAAGTCATCTTCCAAAAGCTGGAAGAAGCAACAAGGGAATAAGCTGTCTTGGATTTTGCTGTCAGCAACAGGAAATAACTGGTGAGAAAGGTAGAAGCAGAGGAAACTGTGGGTGGAAGTGGCCACACTGTCTTCTGATTGATTATACTGAGGAAAGTAAAAGCTGAAGGGGGCACAGTCACACTCGGAAAGGTAAGAAAGCTGAGTGCAATAAGCACAAACAAATATTTTCGGAGAGAGAAGAAAAGAAACTGAAGTGGCTGTATAAGTTGCTTTCAGATGAGGTGAGATTTAAAAGGGGCAGTTTACTAAGGAAAAGAACAAACAAGTAATCAGTAGTTACTTGGCCATGCAGGAGGGATTTAAAATAATAATAAAGTATCCAAATTAAAAGGAACAGTAGTTCTGCTCTATTCCACTTTGGTCTGAATGCAGTACAGTAGTACTCTTAGAATACCTGAGTTTGCATGAGCTAATTGACACTCATGACATTTTGTAGGACTGCATATTCATCAAGGTGACTTGATCGCATGCCACCACGACATCTTGGAATACTGTGTCCTACTATTTTCAGAAAAAGATATTAATAACATGGAAGGTTCCTAGAAAAGGATATCCCTGATGGTTAAGGAAACCAAATCCTATGAGTAATGTCTGAGGGAATTCGGTTTAGTCTCTGGAAGAAATGATTGTTGTGTAACATAACAGCTGTCCTTCAATATTTAAGGTGCTTTCAAATGAATGGGGGAGCACATTTTGAAACCAAGACAAGCATAAATCCTCCATTGGGAACTACCTGTGACACTGTTTTCAACAATCCCAAGGCAGTTTCTGAGGTTGCAAAAGGAGAAAATATCTTGCAGGATCGAGATTGGCATGAGCCTTGAGGACAGCTGGGTTCATTTTGATTCTGCTCACAAATGTTTGAACAAATGCTGGAGATATTCTATTCCACTGCCAAATGGCCCTGCTCACAGCATCACTACATCTGGCCTGCAGAGAATAAGTGAAAGAACCCTCAGTGTACCATCATCTTAAAATGAATTTTCATTTGTGGCAGAGAGAAATTGATACATTATATTAGACACCTTGGGGATAATATCTTCTTATCTTCTGATAATTACAACAAAAGTAGAAAACAATTCACACAATAGAACTTGTGTAAATTTCTTCGGTGAATTAATTTCACCTGTAAACTTTTGCATTGTCTTCAACTTATTTTACTGTAGTAAAAGTTATAGTTTAAAAATGTACAACTATATTGTGTGTTATTTTCCCCAGTAATATTTTCATGATCAGTCCCATTCCTAAAATTGTTAAAGGAGCCCATGACCTTCCTATAATTATACAGTAAGTTCATAAATCATTCTAGTATTTTCAAAAGATACAGAACTGTGTCTAATGAAAACTCAAGTGAATGTGCTGATATAAGCATAAAGTTGTTATATGCCATCAGGTGGAAATTGAATTATAGTGACTAATAGAGCTTTCAGAATAAATGGGATATTTAAGGAGTGGATTACCAGTTCCACAACCCCACTGTGGTTCCATGTTGGAGTAAGGATTCCTACTCCTGAGTCCTTGTTTGTCACACTATTGACTATACTATACCAAGTATTCCAAGCAATTGTGAGAATTGTCTGTTCCCCATTTGCAAAAACAAAATAAATGTTGGCATTCCTGAATTACTGGCATGTAATTAAAAAGTAACAGTAGCATCACATAGCAGACTCTGCTCTGCACATTGGATCTAGAGTTCCAAATTAGGCTGGAATTCACAAACTCAACCTGTTCAAGCCTCCCCAAACATAATACTGTACATGTAAAATTTGAGTTAGGCATAACTGACCGAATATTTTGTAACATGCTGTATAGGGCAATTTCAAATGTCAGTATTGACATTCTTGAATTCTGTGACTTCTCTGGCAAAGCATAACCAAAAAGGGGGGGGGGATTATCATCAGAAAGTTTCAGTGCTGACCTACAGAGACCTCTAGAGGTGAACATGTAGACTGTGAGTTAGCATTCATTTCTCCATCTTAATTTCATTTAATTCATGGCCTTCTGACTAAAGTTTCTTTTCTAAAAATAAAAGTCTTAAAGCATTCTCCAAGGACTAAGATCAGGTTTTAGGTTTGGATGGCAAAAATAGATTAAAATGTAAATATTTGAGAAAGCAGCTGTCAGACAAAGATTGATTTGTTATGTGATATGGTTATGTAGTCCATCAACGAGATGTTTATCAGCTTTACATGGAGATTACAACCACCCCTCCCATCTGACATGGCTTGTAATTTACTGTATTACTGTATTACTTCTTCTAATATGGACATTATGTTTTTTTCATTGCAGCCAACAATTGTGTTAGCTTTTTTGCTGCTCTGGTTATATTGTATCCCATCATGTTTCGCTGTTTATGACATTGCAAACCTTGATAAACTTGCATTTCCTGATTGTACGATTCTATGGCTGGATATAAGTTAACCATGAAGTAGAATTATGACCATCTTGCCTACAAAGCTTCTGATTTGGCAACTTATGTTGTTTCACAATATTCAGTGACAATGTAGGTTCTGAAAGGTATAGAGATGATGGGTGTTTCATTTGCTTTTGTTATGCATTGTCATCCGAGAATATAAAGAGGAACAGACTTTGCCCTGTTTATGTTTTGAAATTTTCCCAAGAAAATATTTTCTCTCATCCTCTTCCAGAATTATTATGAGGAAGTCTGTGCTCCCCCCCCCCCACCTCTGCAGGTGAATCAACTGAAAAAATAAATAGTGAAGCAGCCCAGATGCCAGAATCAGCAGAACCTGCTCTCAGCAGCCAAGTAGTAAACAAATCCCTGGAAGAAATTGAGGCAGAAAAAAACCCAATTTCCAAGGAAATATGGATGGATTATGAAGATTTTTGTGTTTGTTTTCAGTAAGATAGTAGTAGTAGTAGTAGTAGTAGTAGTAGTAGTAGTAGTAGTAGTA
>JAHTLZ010000114.1:15264779-15283426 GCA_023846285.1 Phrynocephalus versicolor
TGCTCTAGTAATCCATAAAGAACCAAATTTAAAACATGCAATGTATTTTGGTAGAATACTAATAAATTCAGAACAGTTCTAATGATAGTTTGTGCATTTTGTCCTCAGGAAAGCTACCGGTTTATGGAACAAGCTTCAGCTATTATGAAGGCCATTGGAACTGTGCTGATTAATTTTGGAAATGAAGAAAGCCTTCCCAAAGCCATGAAAGCTCTGGAATCAACACACTGTCCTCCTGGCCTCAGTGGCACAGGAATAGCTAGAGAACACTTCAAGGTGGAAAGAAACTGATTTTGTTACATTGCAGAATGGGCTGTATATGTTCTCCAAATTATTGTTTTAATGCAGCTCATTATCTGAATTGCCTCAATTCTGAAATTCACGGTTCGTCTCCCATTTAAACATGCAATCAAGTAAACATGCTCTTATTGGTTATGCAGAAAGTAGTTTGAAATGCCTATATGGTATATTCCTTGATGTTGACCAAAAAGTACCCTCATAACCTTTTAAACTGAGGTAATAGAATACTAAGTCAACTTAATCACATGATTTATTTACTTGGATTCCTGGTGACAGAAGAACATAGAATTAGTTGCTCAGTGACAAGGTAATGCAGGCATGTCCAAACTTCGGCCCTCCAGATGTTTTGGACTGCAACTCCCGCAGTCCTTTGCAATTGGCAATCTAAGCTTAGAATTCTGGGAGTTGTGGTCCAAAACATCAGGAGGGCCGAAGTTTGGACATGCCTGAGGTAATGCTTCAGTTTGTTTTTTTCTTAGATATATAATAACTTATAAATAGTACCCCTATTCCAGGATGCCAAAAAAATGGACATTTGAATAATGGTAAAAATGGGAACTGGTGTCTTCAGAGTAGTTCCTCATCACCCAAGTGCTCCAATATATTATTTCAACAATCAAGAACTCATGTAAGAGTTTTAAAAGGCAGATAAGCTATGTAATGCAGAGAATATGTAACACTGTGAATTAATTTCAGCATTATCTCATTTACGCTGAAGACAGGCTGTTTTGATGTAGCAAGACAGTGTTGGGAAGGATTCTAAAGCCCCCTGAAAGATCTTGTCTCCAGTATCAGACAGACATATCGAGCTCTGTTTAAAAATAGACATTCATAAAAATCAGCCCGAATATGCAAATTCTCACTGAGATTGCCAAAAACTCATTATCTCATGGCAACAAGATTTTTTTTTGCACTTTGCATGCAAGAATGAATCAGCTCAAGATTTTCATCCATACTATAACCTGTCTGTCAAAGAGAATTTCTTTCCACGGGGCAGAGGGACTGTGTACTTGCTGGTCTCTTTGCGTTCAGTAGGACTTAGTTCTGAGTAAAAATAATGTATTAGCAAAGAAAATTAGATAGCTTTATGGAAGATAAGTGGCTACTGGTCATTATGGCTGTCTGTTGCCCCCAGAAAAAAGAGGCCTTATGGCTTTTAGTGCCATTTCCTGTTGAACATCTGGAGAGCACTATTATCCACTTGTATCCAAATTTTTAAAATGAGTAATATGCCACTATATACTACATTTGTGGGCAGCCAAGATAGAAGGTACTGTGCATAAATGTTCTGGCTGTCCCTATGCATCTGGTTAGCAATGGTGGAAGAAGAATGCTGGGCCAGATGGTCTGATTCAACACAATGCTTGTGTTTTTATAGCAATGTCCTGATTTTTAAATAGTCCCCAACCTCTAACTAATACTAGAATAGTATTTCTTTGACTGTTTTTTTAGTTGTAATATACAATATTTAGTTATAGTAAGCAATATTATTTAAATATTAAGATAGATATTAGATATTAATCATATAAGGTGATTGGTCTGAAATAAGGTGATATCAAAGGGAAATTTCATTTAAGAGGAATAACTGGTTTTATAGATCAAATTCATCTACCCTCTGTAGTTGAAAGTTGGAAGATGTTATTTTGTGGTACCGTTATCCAAAGAGTTTTGGGTTGGGTTTTTTGGATTTTTTTTTTTGGTTTTGTATTCTCCAAAATGACATTTTAAAATCCAGTCTTGTGAGCAAATACGTTAAGTTTGTGGGTTTGAGCATATATGTTCTAAAATGATGAATATACTGTATGGAATTGATTATTCAGAACAATTTACTAACAATCATTGCTCTTTTTTTAGGCTTTCAATAATGCTTTTTGGCATTTGATGAAACAAATATTAGGAAATATTCCTCCTAGTTATGAATTTGCTTACAAAAGCTTTACTTTGGATTTTAAACACAGTGATGTGTCTGTTGAAGACACTGAATCCTCAGGTACTGTATGAACTCTGTTAATAACATAGATTTAGGAAAGCTTTTCAGCTAAATGTTGCAAAGTCAAACCGTACCAAACCCTGGAAGCCCAGATACAGAATTATTAGGCAACTGGGACCTCATCAAATTGACCACTCCCACTCTTTTGTAATTCATACAGAAGCACTAACATGATGCACCTAATTTAACTCTGTATTAGCTCACTTGTGATTGCCATGTGGAACGCTTGAGATTTATCACTGTTTCACTACAATAAGTGAAAGCAAACTTCAACCAATTTTCCCAGTTTTGCAAGTTAAAGGCTACTTTGAAGTTTTGACCACTATGGCCATCGAGCACTGAGGTCGTCAAGCATTAGAGATATTTTTAGGGGTTACTGGAAAGCAAGCAAAATGGATGGCCAACCTGTTACAACAACACAGCCCCACATGTTGCCAAAGCTGTTGAAAATATTGATAGTTTCCCCCACATTGCTTACTCAATTCACAGAACAGACTGAATAATGAAGAAATCATTATTAATAAAGTTAGGAACAATTTAGATAGGTTATGGCTTTTATCCATTGTAAAATAAGCACCCAATGCCCAGTTCAGTTCTTAAAGATCTTTTGATCTTTCCAGACTGTAGACTTATTTCACAGCTTCTTCCTGTTTTCCTGGAGCTTCAGTTCTTTTCCTGGAGCAATGCTATTATCCAGGTATTTGGTGAGACTGAAGAAAACACTTCAGTCTGATATGTGTTCTTGAACTTTAATTGGATTTCAGCTTCAATGAGTTCCCAACACAGTGAACGTAACAACACATAAGTTACCTAAACTTGCAAAACATGAATCTGTTATCAGATATGAAAGTAAGCCTAGCAGAAATGCAGTTTGCATTTTATGTTCTCAGACTGCAAAAACAGATTGTCCAAGTTAACTCCTGGATCACTTAGAAGCTTTGTCATGCTTTGTGCCCAGTAGTAGCTGGCCAAAATTCTGGAAATGTAGAATCACCAATTGTTGTTTGCTCCATATTTCTGATCAACAGTATATTGTCTCTGGAAATCGAGGTTCTAATTTTACTTTTAACAATCGTAATACGGAAAATGGAGGTTCTGGTTTAACCATCATAATAGAACCTGTGATTCATTAATTTTAATGAATGTGTTTAAAATTATTTGGGCTAGTAGCCCTGAAAATGAACTCCTGAGTTAATTATATATTACATAACCTTGAGTCCTCCAATCCTACTTGTATGGGATCCATTCTGTGTTTGGTGAGTTTCAAAGTGCAGGGAGCTGGCCGCCATGTTCCTGCCTCTAAGGGTTTCCTTACCAGGCTGTCCTGTGCTGGAGGAAGAATGTTGGGAGCACGGGAAGGAGCCAACTAATGGAAGGAAGGTTGGCTTGGACCTAGGAGTCCATGGCTTTCACTGGTGGACCAAAAACTAGTGAGTTTTAATCCAGTCTGCCTGAAGGTGCAAAAGAAGAACCCTGGTCCCAGCTCTGGCAGCCTTCAGTTCTCCCCCATCCACTCACCTTTCCCTATACAGTATGTACCCTGTTTCCCTGAAAATAAGACCTCCCCCAAAAATAAGCCCTAGCAGGATTTCCATGTGTTTGTTAAATATGAGCCCTACCCTGATAATAAAACCTAGTGATGGGCGTGGCTATGGTTGTGTGCAGGGCTGACATTCAAGCATATTATACTTAATAAAAGGTAAGACATCCCCTGAAAATACGCCCTAGTGGGTCTTCTTGAGAAAAAATAAATATAAGACTGTGTCTTATTTTCGGGAAAACATGGTAGCTGCATATTACAAGTGCTTGTATAGTGTAGGGGAATTTGTATGTACTTTGTTTTTGTACTTCTTATTCTGCCATAACTTCATTAATTGCAGAGGAAGAGCAATTTGGTAAAAAGGAATTAATTACTCGGAAAAGGTACAAATGTTTCACTCTATATAAGGCAAGAGATCAAGGAGTAGGGAATTAACAGGAGTGTGCCCAGCTTGAGAGGGCCACCACTGTCCCCCCCCCCCAAAAAAAAGCAGGTGACAGTGGAATTTGCAATCCCAGTGGTCTCATGCCTAGGAGTTATATGCCCACATCTGCCTAGCGTGGGGATGAGAGGTTGGTTTTGTGATTTTTTTGCAGCTCTATGTTATTTGAGAAATCTGCAGCTGATGATTAGGATAGTCATGATGATGATAATCTTTTATATGATTATTTACATGCTTGATTTTTTTATTGTTTTGCCAAGGTGGACTATCTATCTATCTATCTATCTATCTATCTATCTATCTAGCTAGCTAGCTAGCTATCTAGCTAGCTAGCTATTTGCTATTTCACAGTGGGAGGAGATGTTCTATTTGATATTTAAATTATTTAGTTGATGTACAGTTTATTATGCTAGAGGTTTATATGGATTTTTGTTGGGTTCTTTTGGTCACTCGTGGTACTGTGTGGTCTACTTGTTGGGTAGACTTTATGTCTGTGCCAATATGCTACTAGTTGCTATAAATGATAGTTGTTGTTTGTTGGACACAGCTTGAGGCATTTTTTTTGTTGTTCCAGGTAGTGTGTTGTTGTTTTCTGCTTTGGCAAGAAGATGTCTTTGAGAACAGATGACCAATCAGTAGTGTAGCTGAGGGGGAGAGGGACACCTGCAGCATCTGGAGGTGCCAAACGGATCCCTGTCCACTGCCACCTTCTCCGCAGCTAAGGGTGCAGCTCTGCCTGTTGCCCCGCACTGTCCCCCTTCCCCCACATCGAGGCTGAGGTGCCTCTGCCCTCTCCCACTCCCCCCGCATGCTGCTCCTCCCGAACGTGTGCCTGCCCATGTTGGGTTCTAGCCAGGTCAGCAAGGCATTGCATCACTGTGACCTGTAAAAGCCAGGCTGGTGGAGGCAATAGAGGCATATCGGGAGCCCAGGGCTAACTTCCAGGAGTCCCTCTATCGTATCCCTTACCCAATGATGCCCACCCCTGTCTGCCTCCTGGACCCAGCTGTCAACCACCCAGCCAATTACTTCTGCCTGGGTTGGGTTGGGTCAGGTCCAGGGTGCTGGAGAGGCCAGGCTAGGATGGAGCGCCTGGAGGCTCCCTTGGCACCGTACCTTGGCTTGCCGATGGCTGGCCAAGAGCCACCCTCACTGCCTTGCCGCTTTTGCCCTTTCTCCTCAGTGCTGAGCCTTTGCTGGGGTCTGAAGGCAGTCCATAGAGAGAGGCAGGCCCCCTCTTGCTGGAAGGGGGATGATTTCTGGGACCACCACCACCAGCAGCAGCAGCAGCATCACTGCCTCCACTGCCTGCAGCTTTCCAGCTTGGTGCCAAGCCCAGGATTTCCCTGAACCTGCCAGTGAAGACAAAGGGCGAAAGGGACGGGGGGGGGGATTCCTGGGTACAGGCTGCAAACAGGTTGCCCCCAGGCTGTTGACACACCCAAAGAGCTCTGTGGGGAGGAGTTGGGGCAGAGGAGCAGCAGCCCCCATGTCCCTTGTCATTCAGGCACCTGAGCTATATTAAATGGATGGCAATCACAGCCTGAGTGCACTGCAGACCTTGTGGCTGATTTAAGTTAAGCTGCTGCCCCCACCCCCTGCTCTTATTTCAGCTTTAGTGGACATGACACCTAGTCACGAGGGGCCAGGAGGGGGTGCAAAAACTGACTTTGTCCCCGGGTGCTGAAAACACTAGTGGCACCTCTGCAGCCAATTTCTAATGACAGCTTCGTTCTTTGCCTCTTTTATATATGCTGGCCAGATCAAGAGGGTAGGTTGTGCTGGGCAGGTGGTCCTGATAATACAAACTAGTGCCTGCATATGTCTGATATTATTTTTGTGTCTCTTGTACTGTTGCCAGCTTTGGGAGTAGAATGATTCTCTTTTGCCTTGCCTCTACTTTTTGGAGTATTTTTAAAAGTCCTTCGGGGCTTCTGGACTTCCAGAAAACACAAATGGGATAGCACAAAACAAATGACCATTTGTTTAAAATAGAAGGACCAATACACAATAAGTACAAAACCAAAGAATCACCCGCCTCAAAAGATTCCAAATTGAAGGAAATATGAAAACGTTTGCTTACGTTATATGTAGGATTTTAAAATACATTATTTACCATACCAGGCAAAAGTTTTCTCTAGATGCTTCAAATAATATTTATTTATTTATTTATTTGATTCATATAATAGATAAAGTTCATGAAAACTTAAAAATGCTTCACCCAAAATATTTACATTGTTCTAAGTAAATATGGAGTCAGTGTTGCAATTTATCTCTGCTTAATCTTTGTACTGATTTTTGTTTGCAGAGATGACAGAGATGAATGTTTCTCTTTGGCAGAACAAAGATCCCACACCTCAAGAAGAGGAAGCTGCACTTAAACTGCAAGCTGCCTGGAGAGGCACTTATGTTAGACTGTTAATGAATGGCAGAAGACCAGGTCAGAATTCTCTATCCTCACGCAGTCCTCAATGCTTTTAAAATAGATGTGTAATATAAGGCAAATGGTATTTTTAAGAGAAGGGGGAATCAAATGGAAAAGAGTAGAGAGAGGATTTTCTGAGAAATGTTGGGTTTGGATCAGGGACTACTGTCCTTACCATGATTATTAAAGTTACATGATGCTGTCCTATTTTCTGTGGCTCCCCTTTCATATTTCAGCTTCCCATTCCCAAAGCCTCTTCTGCATGGCTAGGAAATCAGGTGGTGATTCCAAGCTGATGTCCAGTGATTCTGATCCTTGGTATTGGGCCTGGGGCCATAAGATTTTGAAGGTGGCTATCTCCACACACAGTATTTTCATTGTTGTTTTAGAGAGCCAGTGTAAGCAAAGGTGTTTCAGGATCTTGTGTACCATTCCCAGGCCTTTCTTTCTTTGGTTACTATGACTTATCCACTCAGAATTACTTTATCAGCACGGTTTTCACTTTATTTCTATATATGCAAAATGTTCCCTCTGTATTTTAAATTTCTTTTGTATTTTGTTATAATCTATTTAATATCAGAAAAGAAAAAATGTGTTAGTGCAAATAAAGAAGTTGGTACAGAATTCAGAGGAATGGTTCCATTGACAGATCCTAGTCTACAAGTTTAATTCCTGCTTTGCTGCAGCCCCCTATGCACCCTCAGAACCTATTCTGAGGTTTTTGACATTGGAAAACCTTCTAGAGACAGTTTTTGAATGTTACAGAGGACTACAAGGGGAGGGACATTCCATTGCACTGATAGTCAGGTAATGTCTTGAGGCTGTGATTTTTAAAATCACACTGAGAGAGCATGATGGGATATGTACAAGGAAAAAAATAGTAAAATCCCCACTGATATGTGATGTGAGCTGCACTTCTGTTTTGGTAGTGGAAAGAAGAGCCTAAAAAAATTGCCTCTTTTGCAGCCACATTGCACTATTGGCTCAAATTTAGCTTCTGATGTACAATAATTCCAAAATCCCTTGAGCTCAGAGTACAATGATGCCTTTGAACTGTGAAAAAATTGAATTACGAAGGAAATCCAGAGCTGTCATAATTGCCTGGCTGTTGCAGACAAGTGATTTTAACAGCTCTGCAGCCAGGCATATTTCCCTTTCTAATTCTTTTTTTTTTTTTTTGTTTTTTGTTTTTTGTTTTTTGTGCTCGGAAAGCAGGCAGGCAGTGGGGGTCCATGCCTTCAGACCCCTGCTGCCTGCCTGCTAATCCTGGCTGCCCCAACCGCTGGGGTGCACATGCTATGCAAAGAGCATGTCTTTTAAAAGCAGATTTTTGCTGCTCCCTGGCCAATGGGGTTGAAGCAGCAAGAATCTGCTTTTAAATGATTCTCGTGCGCCATGCAAAAAGCACCCTGCCTGCGGAGCTGTCAAAGTCACCTGGCTATGCAGCCAGGTGATTTTGACAGCTCCACTGGCGGTTGATGGAGGGGTTCTCCCAAACTTAGCAAAGGGAGGAAGCTGTTCCCCTGCTTTGCTGGGTCACCACAGGCTTCCCATAGGAATGCATCCCGTCTGCTTTGGAATGGATTAATCAGTTTTCAATGCATTCCTATGGGAAAACGCATTTTGAACTACGAAAAATTTGAATTGTGAAAAATCCGTTGGAACAGATTAATTTCGTAATTCAAGGCATCACTGTATTACTGTCTTGGAACTGTCCATTTGGCTTGTCCCCCAGGAGAAGCCATGATAGAGGATGTGTAATCTACACCCTTAAAAATACTGGGTACTTCAAAGGCCAGATGCAGGGGAGTTGTATCTAGTTGTGTGTGATCCCAGAGGCATTTGGTGTGGGCACTGTGAGATACAGGAAGCTGGACTAGATGGGCCCTTGGCCTGATCCAGCATGGCTTTTCTTATGTTCATATGTTCTTAAGTGTAGAAGTTTGCACTTATCCCTGTTATATTTCATTCCTTTATTTTCAGCCCAGTGTTTGATCCTATCTAACTTTGTAGGTCACCACCACTGAAGTGTCTCTTACCTCCATTATCCGTCTTATCTTTTTACTTTCTTCTGTTTGTCTTTAAGTGCCCTTTCCTTCATCTTGTCTACCTTCAGGGATGCTGGGAAAGTCCAATAATATACAACTCTGTACATTTGTCTCCTTGGCCTTCTCTTTTCTTTTGTTTCTCCCTCCAATAGATCATTTCCTTATTACTTTTTCCTATTCATACTCTCAAGTCATCAGCATATCTGCGTTGATATAAAATAAGTGATCACTAGTGCTTATGGTCATATTTGTACAGAATGGAAGATGTGGAGAGATGGACAAACTATTTAAATATTTGAAAGTTAAAACTAGAATTTCCATAAGAAAACAATTCTAACCTTTTTGTTCCTTGCATCATTATACCATATGGGCTGAGATAGCATCTGGTGGGTCATAGTTAATTTCAGGCTAGTTTGTGCAAAAACATTGCTCTGATGAACTTATCTTCTTTTTCTTTGGTTATAGAAAGCTCTCGATCTTAAATAAAATAAAAAATATTCAGAATATTCTGTATCTATATTGTGTGGCAACTATAAATATATTTAACACTTACTTATAAAGCTTTCTTTAAAAAAATTTCAGGTACCAAGGCAAATGCTAAAGTCAAAGACACACTTCAGAAGTTATGGGCTTTAATTGAACCTAATTTTGAACAATGTTCTTTGACATTTTTGAGGTAAATAACCCTGATTATTTCTACAGTACCACTTATAACAGTTCCACATTTTGCTTCAAAAAGCTTATTTTTCTCAAAGAGCTTTGATGACTCAACATGGCCCAGGGGTCTTATATTTCCTGCTTGTAATCTAAAGCTCTTCTGTACAACTCGAACCAAAATGATAGCTTTGTTTTCTAGCGGCACCCATATATTTAATGTATTTTATCAGTCAGATATGAAAACTGAAGTTCAAGGAACACCCTGGTCATCAATAAAATACAGTGTGTTGTTATTCTGCCTTACATTTAGGACAGGCCTGCCCAAAGTCCGGCCCGGGGGCCAAATCTGGCCCGTCAGGCCATTCTGAGAGGCCCACGGCTGGCTGGCCTGCCCCTCCCTCCCCCTCCTTCACCCTATGTTTTTTTAATGAAAGTGGGTGGGGCTTGCAGTGGGATGGCAGGGTTGGGAAGCAACCAGCCCCTGACACATTCTCAGCCACCAAATCTGGCCCTCCTTACAAAAAGTTTGGGCACCCCTGATTTAGGATATAAAAGTAGAATATATTTTATGAATCAGAGTGCAGTTTAAAAAGATCAATGTTTCAGTTTTTTTAATGTATATATTTTTGGCTTTCTTAATCTAAAACAATTTTAATAAAATTGTAAACAGTATTTATTTTAAATAATAATTGATATTAAATAATTTTAATATAAGTATATCAGATAAAAGCAAAGAAAAAACAGATTTTAGAGACTAACATATTTTGATGGAAACATCTGTGACTCAAGCCCTCTTTTTCAAGACTAAGGAGGTAGACTTTATCCATGAAAGTTCATATTGAAATGCAACAATCCCTAAAATGGCACAATCTTGTTTGTTTGCTTGTTCATTTTTATATTTTTTATTGTCTGATATTCTTCCATAGACTAACATGGCTACTTTGAATATAAGCATGTTAAACTACCATATTAACCTCTTAAAAGCAGTATATGTACAGTACTAGATACATTGTATTAAAACTGAGGGGGTTGTATGTGGGAATGTACAACACGTTTGATTATTTGTCATATGTAATTATTTCTGCTCTACTTATGAACTTAAATAAATACTCAACTACCTACACTACCTAGTAACTATCAGAGCATATGAAAATGTTGCATGTCTACTGATTTGTTTTGCAGTCTCGGCTATGGCAAAGAAAAATTGAGAGGAAACACAATGTCCCAGTGTTCAGATTCCCAGATTCCCATGGTTAGCCGATGGGTGAAAAATCATAAAACAGTGATAGGAGAAAAATGTAACATGAAAATAAAAGAGTTGCAAGGCCAAATTGTGAGAATGAAGGAGATTAAATTGTATTCTATTTACTTATTAATAAAATTTAGTTTTAATATTTCCTTGTTAGGAAACACATGAATAAATATAGGATTCAGTAAATTGATTATTTCACTTAGTTAAACTGGCATTTCCCCACCACCACCACCACCACCTTGCTGATTTAAACAATGATTATAATATTTGGCCAGAATTCTATTTGTTATCTGGGACTTCTGGGATGCCAGAAAGCATGGATGAGAAACTCAAAACAAAATGAAACCCAAAGAGGATTTGCATTTGGTGTTAAATGGAAGGAATGGTATATTAAAATGCAAAAATGAAAGAAAAAGAGAAATGCCTGAAGTGAAAGAAACATCCCAACGAGCTGGCTAGATAGCTCAGTGGTTTAGGCATCTGGCTGTGAAGCCAACAGTTGGAAGTTTGATTTCTCACGTTGCCTTCTGGGAACAGACAGCATGGGTGACCCTGGGCAAGCTTCATAGTTTCAGGGCATGACCAGAAAATAGGGAATGGTAAAACATTTATGAGCAGTTTCTTCCTAGAAAACCTGCAAAGGGTCACTTTAAGTCAGAATCAGTGCGATGGCATGCGCACATCCCAAATGCTAACTTATTTATTTGCAGCAATTTACTCACCTGATTTCGGAAGCTAAGCAGGTTTGGCCCTGGTTAGTACTTCAATGGGAGACCACCAGGGAATACCAGGTGCTGTAGGCGCCTGGAGTAGGAACTAGCAAACCACTCCAGTATTCCTGCCAAGAAAACTCCATGGACATGGGGTCATGAAGAGTCGGTCACAACTATAATGATGCAACACACACACACACACACACACACACACACACACACACACAGCTGTAATTTATGCTGATAGAGCTATGCTGGCATAATATATCAGTTAGAGTCCAGCTGTTGATTTAAATGGCCAGTGTTGCTAGCAGTGAATAATATATTATCTTTGGTTCTCCAAAGAAATGCATGAGTATTGCCAAATAATGAACATTGGTTATAAATTCACATTTACAGCCATGTTTTAAAGCAGGGTTCCTCAAACTATGGCCCGGGGGCTGGATGTGCTCCCCCCAGGGTCCTGAATCCAGCCCCTGGGACCAATTGCAGACCCCCCTCACCTACACCCTGCTTCGCGAGCAAGCCAGCCTCCGTAGCTGCTTCTATTGCTGAGGCAGTTCAAAGCGGTGGGCTGTGTTGCTTCCCCCACTACCACCACCCACCACCCAGATGATTGGCACGCTGGCTAGTCGGGCAGTTCAAAGTGGGAGGGCCATGGCAAGGTCCCCCGCTCCCCCCACCCGCCACCCAGATGGTCAGGGCACTGGCAGCAGCCAAGCAGGGCAATTTAAAATGGAAGGGCTGCAGCAAGGTCTCCCATTCCCTCCATGGCCCTGAGGCCCCACCCCTGCTCCTCCTCCCGCCTGCCTTCCTTGTGTGACCGCTACCTGTGTCATTGTGGTTGTGAGGAAGGAAGGGGGCAGGCGGAGGCAGCGCCAACCAGCCTTCCGAGCCGGAGCAGCCACAGCAGTGGACCAATGGAGGTATGGATGGCAGGCGACCGAGGGGGAAACGGAGCTACTGCCCAGCCCTCTCTGAGCTGCTGCCTTGCTCCGTGGAGTGAGGGAGGGGAGGAGGGAACCCAGCCATGGCCAGAGGTTGAGGCTGCCGCCACCACCACTGGATTAGAGATCAGCGAGGAGGAGGTGGCGGGGAAAGAAGAGAAGGGAAATCTTTGACCTTCCAGATGTTTTAGACCACAATTTGCACAGCAGTTTATCATTGGTAATATAGGCTTGGGATTCTGGGAGTTGCAGGCCAAAACATCTGAAGGCTCAAAGGTTTCCCACCACTGATCCATAGGGTCATTTCCAGCTCTGCAGTATTATAGTTCAAGTGAAAATAACATGTTTATCTCATGTCTATTAGCAATGATGAACAATCAATCTTTTCTGCATCTGTTCCTCTTGAGAGCCATACTAGGTATAATATGAAAGATGTGTGTAAGCATTTCCAGACATTTTTCCCTGTGCAAAACAGCATTTAAGAGGTTTGATTGGGACTGAGATCTGATCCAAATCCCTCCTCTATGAAACTTATCAGTTGCTAACTGGAAAAGACCTGCAGGCATTATATGAGATTTCTCCTCCACAATTCTATTCCTGTCAGCAAATGATAGCAGCTGTGTATGATCCCTGGAAAATCTGGACCCATGTTTGCTCATAGAGCTCACATGCCTTTCAAACTCAAACTGTTCAAACTGGGAAGAACATTATGGGGAGAAGTGATAGGTGCCCTCTAAATGTGTTCATAGGAGCAGCATTTTGAATGCCTGGATAGGATTACAGCCTCCATTGCTTCATCACAAAATGCTTTTATAGATTAGTCATATACTGTACATCAGGGCTGTCCAACTTTGAACAGGCCAAGGTCTACTTTTTTGGACCAAAGTACCCGAGGGCTACTACACTAAAACCTCTACTTATAAATTTTATCCATTCTGAGCACACACTCATATGTAAAAATCTTTGTAAGTAGAGCAGTGGTTTCCCATAGGAATGCATTGAAAACAAGACAATGTATAGCATACTTGCACTGGTCATTTTTTTAATATGCATGTAAAACTTCAAAATGTTATAAGGAATTCCTATTTCATTATCAGGAAGAAGTTTGTCTAAGCCAGGGCTTTCCAATTTTGAACAGGCTGAGGTGCTGATCACCTGGCCGGCGGGGGGGGGGTGAGCACGGGACCACGCCATGGCCCTTGAACTGCCCCGCTCGGCTGAGACAGCAGGCTGGCAGACCCAGAACTTTGCTGGGGCGGTGGCGGTCCTTGGGGTGGGGGAGGTAGGGGTGGATAACTTGTCCCCTCACTTTTTTATTGATGGCTGGTGGGCTACTTTTGAACCCTTCACGGGCTACTGGTAGCCCCCGGTCTACCTGTTGGGCAGGCCTGCTGTACATCAAGGTCTGCAGTATTTAAAATGATGTCAGATGCTGATTTGATTTGACTTCTTGTCGTTTACAGAGATATATTCAAAAGTAAATGTAAGTCAGTAGAAAAATATCGTTGCTATGAAGATGAGTGGACTAAGACATCTTTTGCTGATTATACTGTAACGTATGGGGACCAGCCACCAAATTTTTGGTTTGTGGTTTTCAGGTAATTTTTGTTGCATTGTTGAGTGACATATGAACGTATCATTATAAGTAAAACTTATTTTAGTGTTGACTCATTTCATGTGACTTATGCCTAAAAATCCATATTCTTACATATGCTGTAGCTTCCTTTCCTGTTCCTTTCATCAGAAAGATTCCTTCTCTTGCTTTCTTGCAATAAAAATATATTTAGCTCCTATCTGTGTCTCTAAAGTCTTTTCATAAAACTGCATTTTTATAACTTCTCTTTTATCAACAAATATGAACTCAGCCACCTTTATGGCAGGTCCCAAGATGTGTGATGGGGCAAAGAAATGTATTCCAATCCTGAAAGGAATTTCAGTCCTGAAAAGCAGAGTATCCTGAGCAGTTTTACTACCATTCCTTGACATAAGCATTCCATGAAATCCTGAAAAAACAGGATTCTTGAGGAATATACTCTTTGTACATTTCAGTGCTAACCTCTTAGATGAACACCTCTTGGACTAATGTGTAGATTAGATATTTGCTATACGCTGTCTTTCGCTGATTTCAAGACATATTCTCTATAGTTTAAACAAGAACTTGGAGTGTTATTTTTGAGAAATGTTTTGTCAGTCTGTGTTCATTCTTTTTCAAAGTAAATTGGTAAAACCACTTGTTGCTATTAAGTTTTAAAGTGCTACTTTTTGGTGTGTTTTTTTTAAAAATCACCCTATAGCAGTGAAAGCGACCAAGTGCCCAAATTGCGATTCAAAATCCACTAATTTTTCACAAAGTACCAATACAGCAATTTAACCTGAGTACAGGTGGCTGTACAGGTCAGGTGCCCACAGAAAGGGCTCTGAGTGCCACCTTTGGCACCCATGCCATAAGTTCGCCAACACTGCCCTATAGTCTTCACAATGATACTCCAACTGGTGCCATGCTCTTTGGAGGGATATATAATAACATTTGTGGTTCCCACTGAGGCATAATGGATAGAAGGATGGACTAGGACTCTGGAGAACAGGGTTCAAATTCCCACTTAGCTGAGGAAACTCGGTAAACCATTCCTTAAATATCCCACTTGCCTTGACAGCCCTATTAGGGTTATTATGTTGGTTCTCATTTTGACAACACAGGACATATGCATAATAACATTTAGGCACTAGAGACGGGCACAAAACAAAAAAATGGTGTTTTGGCTTTTTGTTTGTCATTGAGAGGTCTGTTTCAGTTCGTTTCTGTTTGTCGCGATTTTTTTGGAAAAATTTCGTTACCGTTTTTCGTTTGTCATTTGTCATTTCTACCCGCTTTTTGCACAGTTTTTAAAGCATTTCCGTGTGCAGGCATCCCCCAACGCCCCAGACCAGAGGGAAAACACTAAAAAAAAAATGGATGCTGGCAGAGACACTGTATAGACTAGGTATGCAGGGAGGCTGCAAAGGCAGCGGCGGGCATTCCCCAGGGTGCAAGGTAGCCGCAGAGTGACTGCACTGCGGACCAAGGGAGGGTACTCACCGAGAGGTACGCAGCACGCACGCACACAGGGAGGCTGCAGGACTGAAGCTAAAGTCGCAGAGACAGCAATCCCACCCTAACTCCCACCAAAGACTGCAAGGAGGATGGGGGCTGCCAGAGCTTTTTATGCCCTCTGTGGCTGCCAGACCTGCCCACCCAGTCTGCAACCTGGGCATGCTATTGGTTGAACATGATCCCATCACATGGCTTGCTTCCATTTTGTGGCTGGTGGCGACATCCATTTTAAAGGGAAAAGAAAAATACGTCGCGATGGGAGAACACAAAAACAAATGTTTTGAGGACCCCAACCCCCCTGGTAGGTATTATCAGACAATATAAATAATTATCACTGCATTTTTACAGATGTCCAGGGCGTTTTTTAACATTTAAAACAGCTCATTTCATTGCGCATCACCATTAATGGAAATGAAACGTAACGACCACAATTTTCGTGGTTCTGTTCGTTTCATTTCATTTTCATCACAATTTTCGTTTGTCGTTTCATTACGTATCAGAAATGACAAACGGTAACGGAAATGAAAAAATGTTCATTCCATGCCCATCTCTATTAGGCACTGTTGATAAACCAGCAAAATACCATGACAACAGCAATGTACCAGCTGCTACAATATTTTGGGGGGTGAAATTACTGTTTCACATTTTCCCAGTAAACAATGCATTATAGACCAAGCCACCATTTACAATGTTGCATTATTTCTAAGTTGCAATTTTGATATGTCTTTTTTTTCATTTACATCTATCTATGGAGAGAATGTTTACTTAAGTATGCACTTGGTAAATTCTTTTTTTAAATGCCAATATGATGAAAACGGACAGAATTATGGGCCAATAAGCACAACATTGATAAAGGTTAAAAAGACAAATATTCTGTTTAAAATATATTTTCCTTTTAATTATAGGGAAATATTTTATGTTCCAGAAGATATGTTTATAGTGCCAAAAGTTTATTCAACCATACCTACCTGTGTACTGCATGTTGTAGATAATGACACATTAGAGGAAATGCCTCGGATCTTTCTCAGGGTCACACCGCATCTTTACACAAAAAATAAGGTGAGAAATATAAATGATCTTGGTAATTATAGTAATACTTCTGACTACCAAATCAGCAAGGATATGTTTTCAAAAGTTGCAAAACTGAATTATGGAACATATGTAGTCTAAAACAATCTGACTACAAGAAAGAGAAAAGAATTTCAGACAGATAGACAGACATGCATGCATGCATGCATACCACTTAAGGAATAATCTGTTGAGATTAGAAATGTGGTGGAGTGGCAGGCAAAAGCATGTGTATGATATATGATATGAACAGTAATTATTAGTAACTAAGAATAAATATAATTAGTCATATTTCAGATAATGAGTATACAATTTGAAATATTTTGCTAAACAACTTAAATGCTTGTTTTTTTCCAGTTTAATGCCAGGGTAGTATTTTTTTCATATTCATGTCTATTTTCTTTATAAAACTGAAATAAACCCCAGCACCTCATAATGCAAAGGATGTACTATTTATCTTTGTACTACAGAATGGACATTTAAATTAATTCTGTTATTTTGAATAATGCTGGAATATAACTTTAGTATTATTCCGAAATGACAAGAACTAGTAGAGAGATTTTTGAAGATGTTGGCCTTATTTAAAAAAAAAATCTCCAGAACTAGATACTTCTTGACTACTTAAATGGGATTTTTCATAACTATTTTGGGAGCTTGATCAAGCATGTAGTCTCTTATTTGCAACAATTTTAATGTATGTTTTATTTTTATGTGTCATTTTATGTGTCATTTTATTATAAAAGTGTCATTTTTATTTCTTTCCATTTCTTACAATATTAGCTGTTTCATTTCAGAAAGGGTATACTTTCATGGCTGAAGTTCAAACTGGTGAATCGCCTGTCATGGCTGGTAAATGGAAGTTGCGGCTCATAAGTTCCTACAACCCTCTTCCAGTTCTCTCTCGTGAGACTGTAAACAATTCATTTTCCATTAAAGAAGTTAAAGACTATTATGTACCAAATGATAAGCATATAATATTCAGGTAAAATTCAGGAAATGCAAAATGTTTGCATACATATCTTTTATTAAGTCTGCGTACACATCTTTATTTAGGCATGTAATATATTAGTATAGTAGTGACTGGAAATCATCTAGGTCCGTATAGATCCATGGCAACAAATAAAACAAAATGCAAAAAAAGGCATATCAAGACCTGCTCTTTCCAAAATACTGATCAGAGTAAACTATTTTCCTGAAACCTCTCAGCTTGGATAAAAGCACAGTTGAATTTACCTATGACTAAATGGCTATCAGAATGTCTTATAAGACATTCTCAAGCCTGCATGGCGCTTAATTTTTAAATGAGCCCTATTCATATGATTTAAAATGTTGCTAAATTGTGCATCATGCTTATACGATGTTTATACAAATGCATTTCCCAGTCCTATGTGGCATACCTACGTGCTGTACAATTTATGAGATTTCTGAAACCAATCAAAACCATGTTAAAGCAGAACAAGGAGACCTTAGAAGACAGAGTGTGGGCCCATGGTGTGTGGCCCCACATACAATGAAAAAAGACTTGGTGCCTGTATGCTTCCTGATGCAATACATTTCCCATAGCATCTTAATGTTTCTAAGTGTTATCTATTTCTAATGTTTAAAATATTAATATTTAAATGTTTATTTGCTCTTGGTAGTTTTGTCATCAGGCAGCTTAAAATAACAACCAACCAGTTAATAATGTTCTGATTTATATCAACTTTCACTTTTAATCTCTTATTTCATATTTTGATTTGAAGTGTAGATTTTGGTTCCTTTAGACTTCTGATAATACAGTAGGGGCCCTGTATCAGTGGCGGGGACTAGGGACTCAGTTCCAAGCTCCTCCCTCACTATGGATGCTAAAAAATGCTGATTATAGTGAACACTATTTTTAAAAAAACACTATACAAAGCATGGTTTCTGTCTCCTTCTAATCACCAGTTCTGGTAACTTCATCTTTAGAAGTATTAATTCTAGGATTTTTTTCTTTTAATGTTTTTCATATCTTCAGACTGTGAATAAGTGAATTAGCAGTTACTGATCATAGAGATAATAGGTGGTTCTGCTGTATTCAGAAAATAATACTAAGAGAGACTGAAATTGGAATTAAAATTATAATACCAATTTAAATCAAAGATGCTGTATTATTATTATTATTATTATTATTATTATTATTATTATTATTATTA
>JAHTLZ010000114.1:15287397-15297981 GCA_023846285.1 Phrynocephalus versicolor
AGAAAATTAACTTGGTTGCATACTTTAGACTGAACCCCAACCTTGTAAGATAGGACCGGACAAAATATCCAAACAACCTGTGGGACAGGAGAAAATGTCCAAGCAACTGGCTAAGGCACTTTTTAAAGCCACTCAGTCCTGCCCCCCCAAGGACCACAATTTGGTAAAATATTATTTGCTTGTTTGTTTATTAATACCACACCATCTAGCAACACAGCCACTCTGAGTGGTTTGCAAAATTTAAGCAAATACAAAATACTAAACATTACATTAGCACAATAAATTGGATAAACCACACAACATAATAAAACACAATAAGCATAACTAAATCAAATCAAACCAAACCAAAAGACTAAGATGGGCTAAGATGGAACAAGACAAGAAAGCTAGCTAAGGAGTCTAAGTAATCATCTCTCTAAGGACTACAAAATCCATGGCACCAAATCTACTTTCTAACTCAAAAAGCTCTCTCTATTGTTTCTAACAGCATGTAAAATAATTCCTAGCTAGATCCTTTGTCACCACCCATCTTCCAGGATGTTATCCAATCAACATTCAGTACGTTTCCATTCCTTCATATTTCTTGCCCTCAGCCCTCTCCCGTGAGTTCTCATGAGAAGCTTTGCCATCATCAGCTCAAGTGGTGAGGTGTGTTTGGTCTTCCTTCAGCTGGCTTGATTTGGTTCTGCCAGTCCAGGACTATTGCAGTAAAGCACACCTGTGTAAACCGCTGGGAGAAGAACGAGAAAGTACTACATAACCTATTCACTTCCTTGACAGTAATTTTAAACTGCCTGAAGACAAAACTACCAAGAGCAATTAAACACAGAATGTTAACTATTTCAAACATTAGAAATAGAATATACTGTATTTATACATGTTGTAGGACATGGGGGAATATATCAGGAAGCGTACTTCTGTCTCACAAGCAGCAAGTCTGTTTCATGGGCCCACACTCCACCTCCTTATTCTGCTTTAACATGGCTTTAAATTGTACAGCATGCAGATATGCCATATAGGATAGGGAGAAATGTTTGTATAAACATTCTAAAGCATTATGCACAATTTAGCATCCCTCCCCATTTGAAAGGTCATAAAAATGTGAATAGATGAATAGGTACCACTTCAGTAGGAAGGTCATAGTAGGAATATATCTACGGACAAAGACCAGCTCTTTGGCTTATCAATGAAGATGAGCAGTGGACGCTAGAGACAGAAATGGCTAGACTTAACTGACTGGGGGAACCTTTACCCTTACTACATTACAGTCAGTTTGCAATTTAGAATACAGTACCTATTAAGATGCATCTTTTCCTCTTCCAGCATCCCATGTTTGAATCTTGTAAATGCATCTTAGCTGATAACATGAGAAAATCATATAAAACCAAAATGAGAAGAGGCAGTATATTATGCTGTGTAGCGCCATTTTCATTTTCATGGGACATTTGTTTAAAGAGAAGCAAGAACATCCATATCCTAAGATATGAATTGTTCCATATATTTTCATTAACTTTTAGCACCTGCTACCCATAGAGAATTTGTTAATGCATCCATTAATCTTTAGAATTTAATAATTTACTACATTGTCTACAGCACCAGCTTGATTTATTATAACAATATATACTTACAATATAACATTAAGTAAAGAACCATACACATAACCACATTGCTTGAAATATGCCACCAGTATTTATTTTGCATGAATATTTTCTCTATAGTTATTTTATTTACAATGACTATTTCAGTTTTAAAAATGATTCTTGACATAGCACTTTGCACTCACTCTTCTTGTCCTCATGTGTATTATTTAGCCATCAATATTGCTTTTGAAATAATAAAACATATAGTTCATTGTTTTCTGCATCACATCTGCATACACAATACTTCTGACCCATTCAACCGAAACAAAATTAAATTATGTTTTTCTTCTAATGTCTGTGCTTGAAAAAGCAGTGACCTGAAGTAACCAGTGATTAAGTTTGACATGCAAGTTATACTTCTTTCCCTTACTTCCATGTTAAAGGAGACATGATTAAAGCCTTAATGATAGCATCATTTACACCTACTCATTTTCCAAATGCTATATATACACCATCATCTGCCATCAGTGTGTCACGGATTTGCATTGGACAGATCAGCCTCTACACAAAAGAATGTGGACCCCCCTCCAAAAAAACAACAAAAACAAAAACAAAAACCACTTAACATTATGACCAGCATGATTCAGAAAACAGTGGGTGGTCACTTCAGTATTCCCAGACACAATGTCTAACCTCAAGGCTACCATTCTGAAACAGAAGATTTTCAAAAAGAGAGTTGAAGACTAAACAGTGAACAAGAATGCATCAAGAGTTCAAATGGGGACGAATCAGAAAAATGGTATTTTGTGCTGGCTTGTGGTTCATGGCTACTTGCAAACCATGAATTTTGAGCTTAAAAACAAACAAAGCATAAAACAGTTCGTTTGTTTAAAACAGTTCATGGCGGCAGCAGCGGAGGGGAGGCTAAAGTGGGAGGGAAAGGGAAGGGGCAAAAAGCTGTTAAACATGTGTTACGAATCCATATATCAAATCATATCATGACTATCCCTGACCCCATCAGAAAAGGTCTTCTCCAATTAGGGGGATAAATCAACCTCAGGTTCTCTGGAAGTTGAGTCATGGCTACTGGACTTCTTTTTTTGAGAGAGAGATAGAAACGTTTCGCTGTTCATCCAAACAGCTTCATCGGCTGTCTATCTCTCAAAAAAAGAAGTCCAGTTGCCATGACTCAACTTCCAGATAAACTCACCTGGATGACTGAGAATCTTCACAGACAACCTCAGGTTGCAGATGTGAAACAGGACAGTAAACTATTTTCTGATTGTGAAAAACAGGCAAGAATTGTTTCAATTACGGTTTATTTAACAACTTTATAGGTCAGCTTATGTGCAGCTGAGTGATTAAGCCAGTGGTGGCCAAACTTCGGCCCTCCAGAAGTTTTGGACCACAGCCCTTTGTCATTGGTGATTCTGGAAATTGTGGTCCAAAACATCTAGAGGGACAAAGTTTGGCCACAACTGGCTTAAGCTGTTTCTTGCAGATATATCTGTCAGAAGTTTCCAACTGTTTTAACTAATGGAAAGGGGAATATTAACTTCTATGAATGTCTAGAACTCTGCCTCTTAGTAAACCCACAAGCTGCATTCTGTATATAAGCTTGCTTAAGCTAAAACAGGGTGAGTATAGAAAAAAGTACCTGTATTATTGGGGGGGGGGTTATAGAATAGCAAATGGCATTGTTACATTTTTATTTATAGCTTTGCACAGCCAAATGTATCTGCCCCCAGTGCGGTAGAGACTGCAATTCCCGAATTGGTCTATTTAGTCACACTAGGTGTGTTGTTTTTAGGATCTCTACTACAGGCATGACACCATAGTCTTTCAAGACTGAAGGATGCCAATGATGTGCTAAGAAAATACAAGTGGAAGTGTTCAAATGACTACTGACTCTGAGTAGAGCAGTAGTTCTCAATTACTGGATGTCTAATATCATTGGACTATAACTCTCAGAAGTCCTGAGGAATACCCTAGAGTAGACTCTTGGCAGTGCATAATATGCCTCCTGGGCGTTATAGACCAAATACATTTACAAAGCTAATTTTATAGCTAACCAGTATAACGTTGCTGTTCTAAGTACCATATAGCCTTTCTCTTGAGGAGGGAAAGTTGACTGGTGTGCCCCTTGCAGAAGATGCATAAAACTCTCATTTTAATAACTGCCTAAATAATGTTAATTTAATTATTTTAATATGTATTAATAATTGTCTGCCACATTCCAGTTTAAGGTGCCCAAGCATTAATTGTTTTAAGCGTTAATTATGTTTGAAATTAATTATCTGTGTTAATTCCTGTTGATAAATTTGTTTATGTTGTTTTATAAACACATTTATTTGTGAATAGCTCATCCTGTTGAGAAACATGAAGAGAACATATCAGTTCTAAGTCCAGATATTCACAGCAATTTAGAAGGGCAAAAATCTGCAGGCTCTTCAAAAACCACCAGAAAAACGAAGGAAAAAACAGCTGAAAAGGCAGACAAAACTCCTAAAGAAAAGCCTCCCTCTGCTGTTAGACCAGAATCACAAGTAAGAATAAAGAAATATATTTGTCACGTTAATGTTAAATGTAGTAATCATCTCCCACATATTTTCTACATGGTAGAGTTCTCGATGCTCTGCATGAAAATTTCTTCTATGTCTTTCATGGAATGGGTGGGACAACAGAGAAAAATGTATTATTTTCATTAGTATAAAGACTAAAACACACAAAATGTGCTGTAGTTCACTTCTGTTCAATTATGGCACTACCATGAAATATTGTATAATGGAATAGAATGCAGAATGGTCCGCTGTTTGAGCGCACATTATGTAATTCTTAATTCTTTTGCACCAATTAAATTTTAATACCAAGCACAAATTGCATCGTCAGTGTCACAGTAGTGAAAGTCAAAATCCATTGATTCCAGTACCTAATAAATCATTAATTCAGGTCATCTGCAGTCATAATAACCATTTTCCACCCAGTCCATCACAGCCTTTAACACTGTTCTAGATTCTTCTTCTATCATTTGTTGGAAAGAAATAATATGTTTGCCACATTTTGCTGGTTATCCTCTTCGTTCCATTTACTTCCTGGGCGGGCAATATGAAGCCCCTAGGCTGCCCCACAGCCACTTCCTGCCTCAAAAACAATTTTGATTTGTTTTTAATTAGCCATGTTCTGAGGAGGGCTTAGCAGCCCTTGAAGATTCCAGTAGTCCAGCTTTTCTAAAAAAGAGAGAAATTGACCAGGAGAAGGTGCTTTTAAACAAAAATAAAAAAAATAAAGTTCATTTTTCAGTTTTCCAAAAATAAATTTTAGTTGCCTCTGGATTATTTCTTTGAAAAAACAAGTATGCAGATTATCCTCTTGAGCCTTGCTCCCTTGGTCTGCTTACTACTGTCCATTTAAGTGGTCTGTTCATGTTTTATTTTCATTACCTGTTTGAAACCAGATATTTTTCAGATGAATTCCTCATGACTTACGTAGGGCAGGGAATTCTAATTTTTCACAGGAGCCTCCTGGACTTCCCTATCAGTTTCCTATTGCTGTTTAGCGACTCAGATGATCCATTTTGTGGATGAGCTCCAGCACTGAGAAAAGAGGCAAATGAAACATATTTGTAAAGTATTCAAAAAGGGAGAAAAGCAAGCTATTACTAAATTTTAAGCTAATATTCGGTGATTGTGCCAAGCTCATTAAGAGTGATTTACCTGGTATCTGGTGTCAACTAACACTCATTCTTCTGCAAATACTCAGAGAAGGAGAGATTTGTAAATAAGAAATTATGCCATTAATTTTTTTCGTTCCTTTGCCACACAATTTAGATATACTTCTGGATTCACCTGATTCTAGATACACAGATTTTGGTGGTTGCCAGGAGTACCTTTCCACAGTTACAACTAGTACAGATGTTGCATCCATTCCTGGAGAGGTGTGACCTGGCTACAGTAGCATATGCCCTAGTTACACCATAGCTGGATGGCTGTAACATGATCTATGTGGAACTTCCTTTGAAAAGTGTTCAGAACCTTCAGCAGGTCCAAAATACTGCAGCCAATCTGTCAACTGGGGGCTGATTACAGGGCTCACATAACCCCTCTGTTACAGGAGCTTCAATGGCTGCCAATTCAGAATGCTGGTTTTAACCTATAAAGCCCTGAATGGCTTGAGTTATCTCAAAGACTCTCTCTCTCTCTCTCTCTCTCTCTCTCTCTCTCTCTCTCTCTCTCTCTCTCTCTCTCTCTCTCTCTCTCTGTGTGTGTGTGTGTGTGTGTGTGTGTGTGTGTTGTGTCGTTACAGTCGTGACCGACTCTTCGTGGCTCATGTCCATGGAGTTTTCTTGGCAGGAACACTGGAATGGCTTGCCAGCTCCTGCCTCTATAAGACCGCATATCTCTTATGATCATCAGGAGATGCATTTCTCTGTGTCCAATCATCTTCACGGGTGCACTTGGATGGACACAGGAGAGTGCCTTGTCTGGTGTTGCTCCCAGACTCTGGAACTCCCTCTCATGGGAGGCCAGGTTGGCCCCATTTTTCCTGTCCACCCACACCCTTTTCCAAGGAGAAAAGCAGAGTAAAAATAAATAAATAAACGAGGTTAAGACCTTTCTCTTCAGGCAGGCTCTTCCTTAGTGACAAAATGTCTAGGAGAGGTTTTAGAATGAGATGGTTTGCATTGAGTTGCTTCTAAATCTGTTTTAGTAATGCTTTGCTATTTGAATAATTCACTGTTTTAAGCATTACAACTTTCTTTTAATAATGTAATCCACTTTGGGCCCTTTCTTAGGAAAAAGGCAGAATATAGCAAACCAAAATGTATGCTGCTTATCTACAGCCCTGTAGTGCTGAAAGCACTCTCTGGACTGTTTACAATTAAATTATGCACACTACACCTTGTCCTTCCTCTCAGCAAGCTGGGTACTCAGTTTCCAAGCTTAGAAGGATGGAAGGCTGAGTGAATCTTGAGCCTGCTATCCAGAATCGAACCCCAACTTATGAGCATAGTTTTGGCTGCACTACAGCAGTTTAACCATGGCACCATGAGGCTTGTTTGCTTGCTTGCTTTAAATAAGTACTGTACATTGGTGGGCCAAAAGGATCCAGTATGCTGTTACTGAACTCCAAATCTTGGTTTACTTGCTGGTGATAAGATGGATGGATGTTCATGCCTTATTTCCCCTTCCTGTTACTGTATATTCTTGGTACATTTAATCATAGTTTGGCATTCCACTGTACGTGTGTGGGGGATGTTGTTTGTTATTGATGTTGGGATTTTTGTTCACCAAAATGAAGGGCACTTGTTCTTCTTTCTAACCATGGTTAAGTTACATGGTTAAGGACACTTCAGTCTGGTGTTTGAACACATCATAGGAAACGTAGACATCAAAAGGGACTGGCTGGTATGTGATTGTGAATGTGTGGTAATGGTGTACAATGCCGTTTTCCAGAGTTGAGAAGCAGTAGTTCCCAAGGACTACCAGTTTTCCTTGTTTTGTTTTGTAAATTTTCAGCAATCTGATCCAAACAAGCCCTTCTGGATCTTACGCCTAGTTACTGAACAAAATGAGATAGAAGCACTGGATGTGAGGAAAGACACTGAGAGAGCAGATGAGATCAAAGCTATGAAGCAAGCTTGGGAAGCAGCAGAACCAGGAAGAGCTGTCAAGGTAACCAGGGTCCACCCGACTTTACATTCATTGAAAATGAAAAGCTCTTTGAGCCAGCTGGGGTAGCCCATGGATGTGCCATCCAGAAAGACATTTCCCGGAAGTAATTTGTTAGTGTCAGGCACAATGCTTGACAAGTCAGAACAGCTGTTGACACTAGACTGGGAGAATGCATAGGTGAATAGTCAATGTGTGCCTTGTGGTATTTGTTTTTTTGCTTTGTTTGTTTTCTCATATTTTTGCCAAAGGAGCACTGTTTGCTCAAGCAAGATCTGCATTCCAAAAAGGAAATAGAGTGTAGGCTTCTCTTTGAATTAGGAAGATAATCCAAACTTCTTATCATGCCAGTTGTGATTATATTACTGCTGACGGATAGCACTGTCATAAGCAATTTTTACTGAACCGTTTTCTAACTGATCTACATGGCAATCATTTCCCCCCACTATTACTGGTAAATTGATAAGGGCAAGTTAGAAAATATTACAGCTCTAAGCAGGTTAACTTAGACATGAGGCCATCTTGAGTTAAATCATAATTATGGTTCTTAGGAACACACACATATACCTTGGGTATTTTTAAAATGTGATTTCAGTTTTCAGTTATACATCATTGACGTAAATCCTGTTGCTTGGCATAGTAAGTCACAACTAGAGTAAGCCCATTAATTAATGAATGGAACATACAGAGGAGTTGACTTGCAATATCCCAACTGATTCAGTGGACTTACTCTAGTTGGGACTTTCTGAGGTAAGCAACTGGATTTCAGCCACTGAAGAGTAAAACTGAACTACAGTATTTGCAAAAATGATTTGAAACAATATATACAATTTTTTACACATAATGGGAAGTATATTTAAATATACTGTATGAAGTTCAAAAGTTTTCTGTGGGATCCTATAATGCAGCTGTAGTTCTAAAACGCTTATTTGGGAGTAACCTGCTATTGCACTCGGTGAAACTTTCCTCTGTAGAAACATAAAATTTTAATAACTAAACTTGTCCCCATAGCCATTGTTTCCTATTTACTTTATTTTGTATTTATTCTCTGCTGCCTACTTATACATCACTTACATTATGATTTCATTTACACATGGTGGTCATTGTACGTTTTGTTTTGTTGGTTTTATTTTTTGAATCATGATGTGTTTATTTGTTATGGTTTATGCTAATGTTAATTTGATTTAATTTAATGTGATTTGATTTCTGTTTGGGGGAATTTATTTATACACATTGTACTGTTTTGTATTTTATAACTTTGTAAACAACCCAGAGTGGCCTCTTAGCCAGATGGTTATGCAGTATATAAAACAAACAAACAAACAAACAAACAAACAAACAAACAAACAAACAAACAAACAAACAAACAAACAAACAAACAAACAAACAAGCAGGCAGGCAGGCAGGCAGGCAGGCATCACTATGACATTGTTAGCCTTTCATGTGGATCTGATATAGCTTGTTACAGTAGCTCAAGAATTCTTAACTACAGCAGTAATCATCAACATCATCATCATATACTGTAGGTTTTCTAGGTTTGAGGTACTCAGAAGTGCTTTATACTTCTGGTGGCATGCTAGGCATATGCAGCTTGTCTAAGGCCAATCAAGTGACTCTAGCTGTCCAAGGTATGTCCAGAATTTGTCTGCACATTCACATTTCAAATGCTTTCAGCTTTCTGCATAATGTGTCTGTAAAAGTCCAAGTTTCAACACCATAGAGAAGCATGCTGAACACATAGGATCAAAGTATTTGAGTATGAAGTCTGATAGCTAAGTCCCGGTTTGTCAAGACTTTCCTCATTTTCTGGAAGGAATTTCTAGCTTGTTCAATTTGACAATGGATTTTGCATGAAGGGTCCCAGTTATCCTTGACAAAGCACCGCAAGTATTTATAAGACTATACTCTTTCAATTATATCACTGCCAATCTTCAGAAGGTTCCGTGAATCATTTTGGTTTTTACTGATAACCATCCATTTTGTCTTCTTCACATTAAGTCACAATCCCATGGCACTGCTTTTTGCAGCAACATAATCCAATAATCCTTGCTTGTTGCAAGCAGGACAGTGTCGCCAGTGTATCTTACCTCATTAACAAGAACTCCATTCACCTTCACACCTTGGTTCTCTCCTTCAAGAGTGTCCTGGAAAATTCTTTCTGAATAAATATTAAAAAGTAGAGGTGAGAGAATACAAACTTGATGAACAGCTTTCATAATGGACACCTCTTCTGATATCTGACCATCTATCCGGACACCAGCATGCTTATTCCAATACAAATTCCCAATCAATTTGATATCACGATTGTCCAGGCCCAGTTCTTTAAGAATATTAATAAGTTTATCATGTTTAACTCAGTCAAATGCTTTTTCATAATAAATGAAGCAAACAAAAACATCAACATTAACATCGAGACATCGCTGAACTAGTATTTGAAGACTAAATAATGTCTCCCGAGTTCCAAATCCATTCCTGAATCCAATTTGGGTATCTCCAATCCTCTCTTCATACTTCGGATATATTCTTAAATGCAGGACTTTTAAAAATAACTTCAGGATGTGACTCATCAAGCTGATTGAGTCATGAAAAGTTATTCATTATAACTTTTTGCATTAGGTTTCTTGGGAGTGGTATAAAAGTGGATTTGAGCCAGTCCTGTGGGATGGTTCCAACCCTATAGATGCTGTTGTGTACAAAAACCAGAAGGCAAAGGGATTCTTCTTCCTTAAGCAATTTCAAAACTTCCATATATATTTCATCAGGGGCTGGGGCTTTCCCAAACTTCATAGTTTAATGGCATATTCTACCTCTTCCCTCATGATATCTACACCATCATCTAACTTGACACCACGGTCAATACTTCTGTTATCCTTAAAAAGATGTTTTAAATATTCCTTCCACTCCTGTAGTTTCTCCTTAGTACTTGTCAAGGTATTACCATTCTTGCCAGTAAGAGATTCACTTCCTCTACTGTTATATACATCTGCTGCTTGCCTTATTTTCTTGTACATGTTAATAACAGTATTACAAAATTTGTGAAGCAATCAGTTATTAAAATCTGTTATTCCATTACTCTTGCATCAGTCCAGTCCATTCAGATTTATGGATCAATGAAGTGTCACCTTAATATTCTTAACTGGACATTAATGTTACTGGGGAATGGATAAGCATATTAATTTTGAATGAATGAACTAAGCTTTATTGCTGAAATACCATAGGCTATTAAGATCATAGTAGCAAAACCAACAGAGTCTAGCCACACAATGGAGACTACAAAGTTTTATTTTATTTGTGGCATCTAATTCACAGTCCATAAAAAGATGTGTCAAATAAGA